>JAANQP010000009.1:0-122690 GCA_011320165.1 Fusarium protoensiforme
TAATAAGATTAAATTACTTAAAATTTTTTTTATAAAAACTTAATTTATATTTTCTTTTTAATATATAATTTATCTTAAAAAGCCATATGCTTATAATTCTCTTTTTATTTTTCTCTCTTTTATAGAAAAGAACTTATTATTAAAATCTCCTTAACCCTCTTTCTCTTCCTCTATATAGTAGTAATTCTAGCTATTCATAGGTATATTTTATTCCCTGAGAAAGCAAGGCTTAATATCTCCTCCAAGTATCTGCCTGTAATATTATATTCTAGTTAGCCACCCCCACAGGAGTCATACACACAAGTGCCTGACCAAGCTATTTAAGGTAGATATATTAGCCTAAGTCGTTCTATACAAAATGCTCCAGTTTACATACCACGGGTAGAACACAGCAGCGGGCTCGCTGGCCACTTGCGGCACATATCTGACTGAACGAGTCTGGGTCCGTCGGGGTCTCGGTTGCTAATACGTTGATCAGTCTGGAACTCTCAACCACGGGGGCGAAGCACAACTTACGGGAATCGCACTCCGCGCCCACCACTCCTAGGCCATCAACCGAACAACATTGAGGGTTTCCGTATAAACTATCCGGGCAAGGCTCATAGGAAGTACCCGTTTCGGCTGGAGCGTCGGTCGATGCCAAGCTGTCCGAGGGTGCCTCAGTCGAGCCACTTGGCTCGCCGGGGTCAGTGGAGGCTGGGCTAGGAATCGACGTCATTTCGGTTGATTCGGCTGGTTCAGTGCTTCCAGCTGAGGTTGGGAGAGAAGGTGAATCCAACCCAGTAGATACGCCTGACCCTGTGCTTTCAGAATCAACTGGAAGAGAGGAAGGCTGGACCGCTTCAGTAGTTGTAGCCGATGTCGGAAGTGAAAGAGACTCGGCCGGCTCGGTGCCTTCAACTGAGGCTTGGAGGGAAGTGGATTCTGTTTCAGCAGACTCGACTGACGTGTTGGTGTCAGTCGGCATGTCTGTCCCCGGGCCACTAGAGTCATCAGTAGACGGATTGGTGCCGTCATTGGAGCTTGTTGAGGTATTGGTGTCAGAGTTGGCCGAAGCACCGGTCTCAGTCATAGCTTCGGTCGAGTCAGTCTCGTCCCCATCACCAGACGCGCCAGTGCCACTGGAAGAATCAGTCTGAATGGACTCTCCTTGGCTTGTCGGAGCAGATGTCTCATTCACGTTGGTGACAGGAGAGTCTGTAGGGCCTTGAGTGTTTTCAACTGGTGCTGAGCTCCCGTTGTTATCGCCTGTGGCAGTCGTGGAAGCATCCTCCACTGAAAACACTTGAACGATGACAGTGCCTAGGTCACCATCGTTGGTTGGTTGGTATGTCCTTGTGACAGTACCATCAACACTTCCTTCCGAGGTTGTAGTAATGGTAGTATAGTGCGTAGTTGATGGAGATTGGGGACCCGTTGGGCCGTCCCCGCTGGATGCAGCAGTAACTGGCGGCACTTCGATAACAACGGTACCCAAGCCTCCACTGTCGCTTGGGGGCTGGGTTCTCGTAACAGGGCCATTGTTGGTGCCTCCAGTGGTAGTGACGGTGGTATACGCCCCAGTAAGCGAGGAAGGGGGTTCAGTATTTCCGCTGCTGCTGGTATCATCAGGGTTTGAAGCCAGTTCGATGACAACCGTACCAAGGCTATCAGGGCCTGTCGGAGGATATGTCCTCGTAACGGGGCCGTTGTTGCCGTTCGTGTCAACAGTCCGGGTCACGGTAGTATATAGCCCAGCGACTTCGACATCGTCCTCGATCTCGGAAGGTGTGGAGGCTCCGGTAGTTGGCGGTACCTGGATGATCACAGTGCCCGGGCCGTTGGGGTCCTTCGGAGGATAAGTTATTGTAGTTGGACCATCATTGGCATCACCTGGACCAGCGGTTGAAGTGACAGTGGTGAATGGCCCCTCAAATGGATCACCGCTGAATGCGCTGCTTATGATATATCAGTATCCAACGACGCGAGAGCTCGACTTGCACGTACCTTGTGAGCTGAGTTACACTCGTAAAGGTCTCAGTTAAAACGGTGCGGAGGGACACGGGAGCATCGGTAACATGAATGACCAGGTCGTCATTGATGACAAGGTCGGTGTTGACAGGAACGAAAGTGTCGACCAAAATGGGTTGCAGGACTTGGAACTCGATAGGTTGAACGTTGAGGCCGATGGGGCATATCTCGTCAACCAGAGGAGGCCCCATTGTCCGGGCATGCACAGAGCCCATGTGCGCCAGAAGCGCAGTGGCTGTGACAATTCTTTCAGGGTGCATGATGATAAAAGAATGTGTTTGGCAGGAGGGGAACTAATGATTTCGAGATGACTGTGGTCTGCTTGATGATGAGGAAGGGCACCAGAACAGGTCGTAGAGCCTTTATATATAAATACTTGAAGATGGAATTAAGGGTTAAGAGTCCGCGCTGACCTTGAAAACGCGTGAATGGCTCTAACGGCACTTCTCCTTTTCTCCTGAAGGAATGTCCCAAATGACTTCTACACTGCGGGTATTCCGGTGGGAAATTGGCTCAGCCAACTTCCCTAGTCCTCGACAGAAGTAATGATGTCGGTGGAATGCTTACCGGCAGCTGAATAGAGCTACTCAAACGAAACGAGAAGTGATAAGCACACGCGGTGGAGGTTATCGAGACAATCCTATCCCGGTTGCAGCGTTTGCGTAGTTGGCGATTTCGGCCCGATTCGATTGGGTTGTCCGACTAGGGATTCTCTTTGGTTCGCCTCTACTTCAACTCTGAAGTTTGGATAATGATTACTGGAATTTCTAATTTCCCGTTGCAATTCTAGCTCAGCTGAGTGGTGTTCAATATGTGTAGCCATGGAATAACACTTGGGCAGAAAATGACGAAGCACCGCGTCTATAAAATCTAGCAGACGGCTTCCTCTCTCGCCGCTCTCGCTCGCTTGACAGAGTACACATCGTCACACAAGTTACACTCGTTCCTACATTAATATTGCTCCTTCACTCGTTTCGATATGCAGACTTTCAAGTCCTTTGCCCTCGCTTTCTTTCTGACCGCGGGTTCTACCGTCAGGGCCGACACGACTTCATGTGTGACTTCGGTCAATGCCCTTCCCACCATCACCAGCACCATTACTGGAAGCACCAGCACCTGGTCTGGGGGCACCCCTGGTCTTGATCACCAGACGAGCATTGTGTACACTACTCAGTACCCTGAGTTTTGCCCTACCGGGCTGCGTATGCATACGTACGCCATAACTGCGTACTGCTCCAAGGCCGCTTGTTCTCCTCATATCGGCGTTCCCCCTGGTTTCACCTCGACTGTGGCTGTCTGCTCGTCCTGCGGTCATGAGCCCATCACCGCGACGCTCACTGTGCCGATCGTCGAAGCCGCCCCGACCGGGGAGGTTGCACACGGAGGTTTCGATGGAAACCAGAAGAGCATTCCTATTCCGTCCAGGCCTGATGCCTGTACCACATGCGGCGCCCAAGAGAACACTCCCCATGGGTCATCCCAGACAGTGCCTATGCCCTCAAACCCCTCTATCAAACACCCCAATCCTGGGGCTGGTGGCTCCGCACCCATCCCTGAAAACGAGAAAGGCATGCCTGTCCCTACAGCTAGTGGCCCCGGAGCTATCCCTGCAAAGCAGGGAAACACACATATCCCGTCGGGGGCTATTGGTGGCTCCCCAGGGAACCTTCCCGAAGAGCCGTCATTTGTGATGGGATCTGGGTCTTCACAGCCATCTGTCAAGCACCCTGCTGCTGTGACTGGCGGTCCCGGAGTTGTCTCTGAAAGTCAGACAGACATTCCTCTCCCATCGGAGCCCAGTCCCTGTTCCACAGGCTGTGCCGCCAACAATCTTCCCGACGAGCCGCCATCCGGCTTCTCACAGCCATTTGCCAAGCAGCCTGCTCCTACGACTGGCAGCTCCAGAACCCCACCCGAAAGCGAGGGGCATAATTCCCTTGTCTCAGAGTCTAACTCCTGCGAAAATTGCCAGGGTTCAGGTAACATCCCCGGCCATCCCTCATCTTGGACGGTATCCGTCTCGTCACACCCATCTGCCGACGGCCCGACTTCTCCGGCTGTAGGCCCCGAGACGACTGGTCCAACTGTAGTTACCGGCTCTGCAAGCAGTAATGTCAATGGTCGTTTCGAGCTTGGTGTGGTTTTTGGACTGGCATTGGTTGTGCTTGGCATTGTAGTCTGAACAGGCTGTGTCGGGGAGTCGGTCATCAAGCAAAGAGTAGTTTCTACCAGAGACCATTTTAACGTAAATAGTTCCAAGGCTTGGAGGGGCATTTAAACTCTTGTCTCCCTGCCGATTTCTGTTTTAGTTAGAAAACCGATGATCACTCCATCCTCGCTGTGTCAGAGCTGAATAAAACGTGGTTGTCGTCTTAATTGAGTTATGTCTAAGACATTGTCAGACATCGATCGACGGTTGGCGGACGCCCTTGCCGCACACGTTACTTACAGTAGTCTATAAGTCTATCATGACGTATCATAATCTGGTGTGGCCGGTTAGCCGGGCTTCTGGGATGATCCCTGATAGCATGGTGTCTTCCGGTGCCTTGTGCGTCTACAGGATCCACCAAACGTCTGCATCCCGCTCGGTCATTGGGCAGTTAGGCTGATCTATGACATTTGTGACTGTTCAGCTATCAACTGCCAAGAGTGTTCCGGATGAATTGACTCTGAATTTTGTCTGAAACTACAGGCGGGGGAGGCTTGAGCGGGATGGGACAATTCCAAGACCTGGGGTCAACCACAATCGGAGCTTTTGCAAGCCTTCACACTTACATCACGACCGTACGCGTAGAGCTGAAGAGCATTCCAAACTCCAAGTCTAGGTAAACTTTGGCGACTTCAGTGTAACCCTATGCGTCGAGAGCTGGGTAGGACATGCTCAAAGGCACGAGAATGAAATGATGAGTTTTTGAGAAAGGGACACGGGGGACGGTGACTTTGGCAAGTATAAAAACCACCAGTAGGTCCCCCAGAGAGAAACAGATTTTCAGAATCATCATCAGAACAACTACCACTTCAACAAGTTAAACATCCTTCACACAACACCCATCTACACCTCAAACATCATGAAGTTCTTCACTGTCCTCTCCCTTCTCTTCGCTGGCGCTTCCGCCATGCCTGCCGCTGCCGTGGCCGACTACGACGCCTGCCCTGATGGTGGTCTCTTCGGCAACCCTCAGTGCTGCGGTGCTGATCTCCTCAACGTCATCGCCGTTGATTGCCGCTCCCGTAAGTATCACTCCCTCAGACTTTCCGAACCGGATTAGCTAACAATGTGCAGCTGTCGAGGTCCCAAAGGACGCCGCCCATTTCGCCGCTATTTGTGCCAAGTCTGGCCAGCGAGCTCGCTGCTGCGGCGCCGCTGAGGTTGTAAGTGAACCCCGTTGAGCCGCTTGTTTCGAGTTTGATGGCTGACATGCTATAATTCTCCCTTTAGGCCGACCTTGGTCTCCTTTGCCAGAAGCCTGTTGGCGTCGCTGCTTAAGCCTTTATTCGAGCGCCAAGCGATCCACAGCTTGCTAATGGTACTACTGCCAACGGAGACTTGGTGCTTATCCGAGGTTGGAAGTTGGGCCAACAATGGTGTCATGTGACAGGGGAATCAAGGCTACATGTACGGTTCAATCTGCAAGACAATAACATGAGCTTCAAAGGTAGTCTAGGTCAGATCATTTAATTAAATTGGACATCTTATGGTCCTCCAAATGTTAGACGATTCTCGTGAAGGTTATTCCCGTACTCTCTACATTTCTGGGTTGCTGACTAGTTAACAACCGAAGCTTTGTGTTCGCAATAGTCATTAATAAGAAAGAATTGTAACCCAAATGGACAGGCGAGAGATAAGGGATTTATTGTAATATGTACTGTTATTGGAAGTGGCCTCAGGTCAAAGAGATGGCATATCATAGAGAAAGCTGTGAAAAAGACGTCAAGAGCAGAACACCTAGCTTGGGCCCGTACTCGTCAAATACTCTCAGAGTTTAGGCATAGCGTTGATCGTATTTCAGCCTTACCCCCCATGGTATGGTATTTCATTTTCAGCTCCCGTGGCCAGTGTCGGCCCACGGTGTTCTAAGGTAGAGCCAGCGGCAAATTCGTGGATTTAGGAACATATGTGAACGTGAGCGGGAAGAAAGTCAAGCACTGGACTCTTGTAAGGCCCATAGCCCTGATACTAATTGCTTGAGGTACGTTAGTTAGACCCATGAATTCACGGCTCAAGGGATATGAAGACAATTTTATTGAAGATAAAGAAGCTTCACTAGGCGAGCGGGCGGTGAGAGAACCACCCCGAGAACGAGAGGCAAACTGGCGTGGAGAAATTGGAAGACACTAAGGAGAATGTGAAAACAAAGCGAGGGATTTGTAGGTAGGGCCATTGGATCGACTTCACTGCGTTAATACCTAAGTTAGATTGCCACTCCGCATGTCCTGGGGGTTGTACGCAAGGTGGACCAGGCCCATTCCGGCTTGCTGATCATCACCGTTTCAGCTGCTCAAGGCGAAACACAGCCAATGACTAGATTTAACTAACGCAAGTCAGGGATTAGCTCTTCTCATCTTTCAGCTGAATGAGGTGGCTTCTCAGCTCACCTTGATAGACTAGCTAGGCTGGCTGGGTAAACTCCCGCGAGATACCTGCCCAGTTCCGCTAGTCAACAGGGCGGTGGTTCGAGGGGAATTTAAACTTACCAATGCTCACGCTGTAGCATCGAATACCCCAGATTGTTTGTGACCAGTTTCAGTCCTCACAGCTAATCGAAATGTCCCTGCATAGCAACACGGTATTAGTTTGAGAGTCTATCATTGCTCACTCCGGAGACGCTGAGCAGCAAAGATCAGCAGGCTCAACCAGCTTAATCCCGCACATTACTAGCCTACACCCCGACCAAACCGGCAAGGGAAGGCAGCGACGGTGGCCACCACCAGAACACGATGTTTCTGGAGGTCAGTCTGTCCGTTCCCGCCCCCCCGATCTCATTCCGAGATCCACTGAACGACTTTCCAGTGCTGACATAGCTGGCTTTGGCATTTCCGGCTTTCAAACTTACGTGTAGGAGAACCATCATTTTCGATTCACTGTGGGAGGTATCTACCTGGAATCCACAGAGTTAGTCCGCGAGAGTACCGGCATGTCTAATTAGACGGTTGACAGTAGAATCCTTGACTGGTCATGCTCGGGCTATCCCTCGACCATCCAACCAATACAAGAACCAGTTAGCCATGATCATAAATCTTCTTCGCCAGCTTCGAGTCCAGAAGAAGTTCTTGCTCCTCCAGGCTGCCCAGGTCCAGGAGCTGGTGGCGCAGGCACCTTGCAATGCTATCCTCTGCAGCAACTCATCATCATACAAGTCTCGGGAGATGGTGAACAATATTAGTCCGTCAGCAGAGGCGTATTCTGAATATGCATTACTATATGACGGGGAAACGGATGAAAGTATCTTCCCCTTCCTGGTCAAGAAGCTCAGACAGATTAAGATGCACCTATACGTTGCCAAGAAGGAATCTACGGGCCTCATATTCAATCGACTCTGGGCCGCCATCAAGCGCGAGGCTCTCTACATCATGGCCGAGGGTGTCGCCGATGCGGAAGAAATCGACCATCTGTGGACCGAAATGTGGACCGGAAAGGCCGTCGGACCGGTTGCTATGATGGACCAGGTTGGCCTGGACACCGTGTCATTCATCGAGGAGCATTACATCAAGGAGCGCAATCTTCCCCGGACATCTGTTGACTTCTTGAAAAAGTACATCGACGCGGGAAGGCTCGGCGCCAAGTCAGGGAAAGGAGGTCTCCTGCCTCCAGGTGGCGCAGTGAAAGCGGCCCCGGCAACATCCAATGTGCCCCTGCTCTATTTCCTCAACATCGGCCTGGCATCCGAGGACATCCTCTAGGCTGGGCAGCGCGGGAGGATCCTCGTTGGTGCCTCGGACGGTCGGCCCATGAAAACATTGGTGTCGAGCCAACGCACCCCTGACGGATCAGACATCTCTATATCTGCGGGGAAATTGTTTTGGACCAGTATGGGCATGCCAACTTCCAATGATGGCGCCGTCTACTCGTGCAACCTAGACGGAACTGATATAAATGCGATCGTCCCTGAAGGAAAGGTCCACACGCCCAAGCAACTTGTAGTCGACAATGAGAAGCAGCAGCTATATTTTTCCGATCGAGAGGGGCTCCGAGTGTGGCGATGCAACTTTGATGGCCAGAATCTAGAGCTCCTCATTCAGACCGGTGACTACCAGGTCCTGGAGGGACCAGACACGTTGGTGCGTCGGAGTTGCCTTCTCACACGCGACGGGCAAATTCTATTGGACTCAGGAAGGTCCATCAAAGGGCTTCCAGGGCCGCATCTTCCAAGCCAACATTGACTTTCCCAAGGGCCAAGACGGGACCAACCGTACAGATATCGAGTGCCTGCCTCAAAATTTGCCCGAGCCAATCGACCTTGAGGTGGACGGTACTCGCCAGGACTTGTACTGGACCGATCGTAAAGAACTGCCCCTGGGGAACAGCATTAACTGTGTCTCCCTAAAAGGGATCAAACCGGTATCGGCGTCGGGTATTATAAGCTACCCTGGCAAGGACTACGAGCTCGTTGCACGCAATCTTCACGAGGCTATTGGCATCAAGCTAGACCTTGTGAACCACCATATCTACACGACTGACATGGGTGGCGCCGTGTATAGATTTGATTTTGATGGTGGTAACCGGAAGAAGTTTTACGAAGATGTTGGGTCATTCACGGGCATTACTCTAACCCATGTGTAAAACGAAACGTCTATGTTTGTAAAGACTTGTATAGTGGCACAAATAGAACCTTTGGACAATCTTCGCCTCATGCCATACGCATGAACTCTATTTAAAACAGAAAGGAGGTCGGTCCCTACTTGTCTCGGGACCGATAATGGCGACTCATAGCGGCATACTCGCGCACAGCCGCCCAGCATAAACACATTCCTAGATCCCAACTGCCATGCGGTCTAAAGATTCTGCGTTGAATGTAATATCCGACTGTGGTGAAAATAAATGACCTGACGTACCGACGAACCCCCGATGAAACCTGACGATTTCATGGTACCAAATGGAACCCGGCTGGAATAAACCGAGCAGAAATTGTAGCGGGTTTTGGGCGGAATATTCCGTTATTGAGAGTTCGACATACTAAGGTAGCTGAGATGACACAACCCACTCCACTTACACGAGACTGTTTCGGATATGCCGTCGCACGCGTCATGGGACGCGCATTTTGAAAAGAAACAAACATTCCGCATGCGACCCGCTACTTACTCTAACGGGTAGGACTACTCGAATAGGTAGGACTACTCGAACAGGTATTACTACGTTGGGAATAATCGCATCCGTCTCTGTGTCTGCGGCAGCCAGATGGTACGTCCTTACATCTTTTGTTCTCGAGACTGTCGATTTTCCTGTCACGCTTCCTCTTCGAAGGTTGGACAACTCGACATTTCGGGGTAAATGGTGCCAAAGTCGGCATCACCCAGGCTCAAATTGTACATAGCCAGGCTTTGGAACGCGCCAACCTGCGGCTGCTGCATCATAGTGTCGTTGGGCGCAGACGGACGGGCACATTCATGGTCGACCTGGTGCTGTGGCTACCCTATAGCCAGCTATCGACTACTTGGTTGGGTGTTCAGAAATATCATGGCTTCAAACAAGCATCAGCATGTGTCTCCACGGCCAGGCGTATTTTTTCTTTTTTCTTCAAATTCTTTATCATGGGAAACAACTAGCACCCTTGAACATTAACCCTTGTTACGGTTAAGCAGTGTTGATGATGACTGCCGTGATAGCGTGCCCCTAGTGAACGGCTCTGCCTCGGCGAAATACGTCGCGTATTGGGGATCGTCAATGAAGTTGCCGGGGAAGCCTTCAACAAGATTTCCAATCTGGACAGAAACTGTATCTTGGCACCCCCACAATGTCTTATTTCAGCTGGCTTCTGCACGTATGGCACCCCGATGTCAGGGGGGCCATCATGCCCTGAGACATGAGTTCATAAGTGCTGAGAACTTCACCCCCCCTCGATAGATCTAACCATTTTTAATTAATCACTTCCCTGCGATGCGCTGTACTGGACAAAGATTGCAGGGCACAAAAATACGCGAACATGGCCCAGCGCCTCAGAATGGACTGCCTGCGCTTCTTATCTCATCTGCGCCGTGGCTCACTTTAATAAAGCTCACCTTAGAGTTGGATACGTGGCTTTCCCCTGTTATGACAAAATCCCCACATGCAGCTCCTCCATGCTAAGAGTGTTGAAAACATAGCTTGCATGGAGAACGAACTGTGTCAGGGAAACGGCCTATGCAAGGGTAAATCTTCAATGTCGGAGTAAATTGTCTCGTATGAGCCTATTCAAGTTGGCACCCGTGTATTGGAATTAGCAGCGTCTAGCCTGTCGGTGCAAATAGACCGAATCTAAGCTTCAAAAGAATCAGGAGCACCACCGTGTTCAATAAGAGCCCAACAACTCCAATAATAGCCTGATCTCTGTTTACTAGCCAAGAGGCGGTATATGCAGCCTTAAAATTTCAAGAAGATCTCTTGTCAGGAATCGGAACGCGTTCCTCATAGACAGACGGCGGCCGCGAAGTTGTCGAGGTCGACAGCAATATCTTGTGTCACCGAGTGAGGGTGGCCCAGAGCGGTTTACAAGCCTTTGAGTGCTCCTGCCGCTTCAGCGTTGAAGACCTCTGTAGGCACTAAACGACCGGGGCCATCTAGAACTACCCAGCCATCCTATCGGATATTGAGCCCATAGCTGGCAGTTCTGTTTTTCGATAAGGAACCGTTCGAGCACATAATCAAGGCGTCACGCGACACCAACTGTAGTTATTGATGGAAAGAAAGCACGGATTTTTATTACAATACTATTTGCAGCGGTGCTCCTTGATCGCTGTCGAAGTGTTGCAAGATAAGAACAAATAAACAAACAAATAAACACACAAAGTGAAGTTCAGCAGGACAGAGTGCGAATCGTTTTGAACAGGAGGGACTTAATGATACGCAGTCACGCATTCCCGAGCCCACTGTTAATTCCACCTGAAATTCCTCTGCGTTGGTAGAGGCTGTCATTTAGAATGCTTTGATTTAGCCCTAAATACCTAAGCTATGTGTACATTGTAAACTAAGACATAACATCTAGTCGCTGCCGACATTCTTCTGTTTCTCTTTGAACTTTTTTTCTTTAAACGCACCGTCATTCTAAAACTGGCGTCCCCACGCAGTGCCATTGATTAGGCTTCGATTTGTTACATGATAACCCAGGTGACCAATCCTATCCAGATCGATAACCTTTGTGGCCTGAACTTGTCGCTTCAAGGTTCATTTCACACTTCGCACGAGCTCTCTGTTGCAAAATCATCTCAGCGTCAACTACAGAACCACCATCATGAGCGAGACGACGAAAAGTTTGCCAGGTAACCAACCTTGGGCATGTGTGAGAATGAGACCAAGCCCACTAGCGACACAGGGTCTACAGGAGGAACGGACCGAGGATGGTTTTCCATATACTCCCTCTCTTTCACAAGTGGTGAGCAGGAAACACGTTCAGGCACCTTTGTCTGATCGCAGGATGCCAACAATCTCCTCATACTCAAGCCTCAACACAGCCTGTCCCTTGCATATGGCATCGGTGGTACGCCATGGGCAATTGAAATATGAGGGTCGCCATACAACACTCGAGCAGGAAGTTGAACGTCCGAAAACCGCGTCGGCTGTATCTCGATTCACAACCGTCGGTTACCAATCCACGGCATGGCATAAATCTACACGAACAACTTCCATCGATGACGGCTGCGGAACCGAAGGCGCGGCAGAGATCGAGCCTCATGGCAGATACGTAACAGTACCTCGTGCCATTCATCGGCGAAACGTGATTAAGGAACTCATCGATACGGAGACGGTATTTACAAGAGATATGAGAATTTTGCAGCAGGTATACAAGGGGACCGCGGATGTTTGCCCGGCTCTAGACGCTCAGAGAGTTCGGTCGATCTTCCGTAATATCGACGATATCATTTCCGTTCACACCTCCTTTCTTGCGCAGATCAAGAGCGCTGTCATCAATGTTTACAACCCGGATCGCAATCAGCCCCCGCTACATGGGGATGAGGCCTCTAAGCCCGACCAAAATCACCGCCATTTCATACAAGTCGGTGATGCTAACGACCGAGCCTCAATGGTCGGGTCTGTTTTCAAGCTCAACATGGGCAAGATGACCGCGGCACTCGAAGAGTTTTTCAAGCGAAGCGATCGAGCTGCGGAGCACCTGACGAAAATCCAGCAGGATCCGATCGTCAGGTTCTGGCTAGGCGAGTGCAGAGAAGTCACAAAACATCTCACTGGAGCCTGGGGCTTAGACTCGCTTCTGATTAAGCCTGTCCAGCGAGTTACTAAATATCCGCTTCTCATTTCAGCACTATTACGACACACTCCTCAAGATCATCCAGATTGGAAAGATTTGCTTGAAGCTAAGGAGCTTTTGGAAACTTTCCTCTTCAGCGTGAACACGAACAAGAGAGGTCTCCAGGCCATTGGACGAGTTCCCATCGAAGAATCCAATGAGTCCGATGCTAAAGTCAGTGCGAAACGATCCTTTGGCAAATCCGTTGACAAGATGCGATTATGGAGCCACCGCTTGAAGGAGTATAGGTTCGCTATAAAGCCACAAAAGAAAACCCATGTCTCGTTATACAACTATAATAGTATATCTGGAGCACCCGGTTCAGGGAGGGCGCCTAAGCCCGCCCCTCCTGGCTCCTCCTGCCAGCCCCTGGGCAACCATGAGATTCTCTCAAGACCGGAGTGGTCTCACTCATTCCCTGACCTGCGCGCAGGGCGGTCATTGAAAAGATGTTTTTCGAGCACGGCGATATACGAATCATTTTCATCAAGCAGCATCTCAGAATAAAATATGAGCCCAAGAGAGATGAATTTATCTTTATGCTCTTTGGTAATGTGTACCATGGTCTGATAGGCCACGTCTAGGGGCCTTAAGCTATTTGTGTGACGAGCTAAACTCTGCTGGACAAGGCAGTATCTTGTCCATTCGGTGATCCAAGTACCGTTACTTGGGTGACGGCGCCTGGCTTATTTTATTAACGCCTCATTTTTTCTTCTTAGTTCCCCAATTTGTATGTAACATGCATGAGGACTATATAGCTGTGCTTTATTATAACACTTCACAGGAGCATGTAACCGTTCATCAGTGAGTGATCATGCGGTAGGCTATACCGCAAAATATCCACCCAGCGCTTTGTTGCCCGTGAGGCACAAGGCAAGATCCGCAAGTGAGCAGGGCGACAATGGTCGGAATTGTGGGTTTGTTAATATACTGGGGCAGCAGGTTTTTGAAGCGCCCATTGAAGTTTGGACCAAGGGGCACAGACTGATCTGAAGCAGTATTGGTGTGAACTGGGATATGATCGCTGTACAAGCTACTCTGTAGATATATGGCGTTTAAGAGAAGTCTATTGACGTAGGGTCCTTTTCGAACTAGGCTGTTCATTATGGCAGGACGGTATGTCAAAAGATAGGACATGTGCTGGCAATTCCAGTGAAGATCGAGTAGATGCATCGCTACGTCAGCAGAAAGGGTGTCAAAGTCGATGATCGAAAGTATGCTGGGTGGAGAACTTAGGCTGGCCTCCTCCTGGCGTCGAAGTGCCGAGAAAGAGATGAGGTGGTCCCGCACTGCTTGGTTGTGGTAGTCGTCGGCTTGACGTTGATGGTCCGTATTCGTCGTGATCTTCCAGCAGGGCGAAGTCGAGGAGTGGTCATGTAAAAGACTCGTCAAGCCGTAGACTTGCGAGACTGAGTCGGTGGTTCCGAGTTTCATGCGGCCGTCCGACATTCGAGTCGATGATGGTGATGCGCTGACAGAGGGCTGTCGCGGCCCAAGACCTATCATCCTGGTCCAGGGCGAGGGTAAGATACCTCCATTATTGCCATCACGAGGACTGGAGGGGTGTTTGCTGGCTGCCCTTGGCAAGACATGTGTCGTCGAGGCAGATTAGGGTACCGGAACTTGCGCAGGGCCAGCAGACGAGGGTTCAGATGGTGGTGCCGGTGGTGGTACATCTGCATCTGCATCTGTATCTATGATTCCATTGGCGGCGGCATTGGCAGTGGCAGTGGCAGTTGCAGTGGCAATTTCATCTACATCTCCATCTCCAGATGCAACGTGGTCGGAAGGAGACGGAGCGGCACCTGACGATCTGGGCTGCTCTGCTATCTGTTGTCGCAAGGCATTCAACTGTTGCTGTAGAGACTCGACATCGCCCATTCGCACGCGGACGGCGGACTTTCTCGCATCTTGGGGATACTCACATATTTGGTTCATGGAACAGCAGGTTTGACGTTGAGGACGCTGGCCGTTACATTTTACCTACAGCCATCAGGTACGACATCTTGGCAATGCAAATGGCCAGCGCCCACAGGTGCCCAATCGCTCACCTTCTTGCGACGACAGCTCGTGCACGTCTTGCACGTTTCCCCGCCATCATTATTTCGAACAAGAGTTCTACGTTGAGTAGCGGTCAAAGGCCTTGGTGCTGTCAAGAGCGACATACTTGTCGGGAGCCTTGCGTCATAGAAAGGGGGGAAGGAAGTCCAGTGACAACTTGTTGACGTCAGAAGACAAGTCTACGTCCCCGAGTACGTGAAACGTGACGGAATGATCCTAAGAACCTCGGAATTGTGCGGTCAGGCAGGTCATTAGCGGCATGGAAACCTCTCGGATGCAATCTCCGCATGGTTTCATGGAGAGGGCGTTTGTCGCCCTTCTGCATTATTACTAATCTGGATGAGCTATGGGGCCGATTCGGATATCTCATTGCCGGGTCGGAGATGCAGAGTGCCGAAGGAGGGTTGGTCTTTATAAATTCCAACAATTTTGTATTCCTCGATCAAATATTCTTTCCAACAGAGCCCGGATACCTATTACAGACATTGCACTTTCGTAAGCGCAGTTCGTCATTTCCTTTGCAACTAGTCTGCTAATCAATCAGATCATGAAGACAATTGGCATCGTCGGTGGTGTCGCCTGGCCAAGCTCGCTTGTCTATTACCGAAGAATCAATGAATACTACAAGGAACGTGCCGAAGGCAACGGCTTACAAACCCCAACCCTGGTTCTCGCTCAAACCGACTTTTACCTTGTCGAAAAGGCACAAACCGAGGGCCGATGGGATGAAGTCGGAAGGCTGCTAGCGGGTGAAGCCAACAAGTTGAAGGCTGCAGGCGCTGACTTCTTCTTGCTGGCTTGCAATACTGTCCATACTGCCGAAGATTTCATCTATCCGGCTGTATCGTTGCCTATGCTTCATATCGTCGATGTGGCTGCGAAGAAGGCTCTTGAGAATGGTTTCTCGACTGTTGGTCTCCTTGGCAGTCGTTACACTATGACTGGATCCTACTTCGTAGGTCGTCTGAAGAAGGCAGGGCTAAAGGTCTTGATCGCGGAGGGCGAGCATCAAGAGAACGTGCACAACGCGCTATATAAGGAGCTCGCCAAGAATATCTTCCTCCCAGAGACCAGACAAAAGTTCAAGGCTGCTATGGCCGATCTGGCCGCAAGAGGAGCCCAGACTGTTATTCTCGGTTGCACGGAGTTCGGCATGTTGGTTTCGCAGGAGGATAGTCCGGTGCCTATCATTGACACAACCATTGTGCACGCTGAAGCTGCAGTTGATCTTGCATTGGCGTAGATGGCTAGATTTAACATAGAGTAAATGGAGAAAAATTTGCTTTACCTGGGAAATACTATCTTTATTCGCTATGATCTAAAGTAAGTAAATTGCAATTATTGAATAATTATGAAAGCAAAGACTATTACTACTTTTATCAGGTTTAATTTTAAGTTGTATATTTAATATGATTTTCTTTATCCCTTTCCTACTTCTAAATATAAAGTTCTCTATAATAAATATAGAGGTTCAAGGTTGATCGCATTGGGACAAGTACATAACCACGCTAGCCATTGATTTCCATCAATGGAAACGTTGTGCGAGGACTAGAATAACTACTTTGGAGCATATTGAGTTGGCAACGAAACAGCCCCCAACTTACTTGTCCGCTTCTAAGAGGGTTTTTGTCTGTATTCTTATATGACGAATTGTCTGAGAAAGTTGGCCCAATGTCTATCTCATAAAGCATCCACTTGTGCAGTCCTGAAAGACTGCTGAGAATGGTCAACTTCCATCTTCCAAAAAGTGGAGCCAGCACTTGTTGCCGAAGTTGGCAAGAAGCCTGCGAGGCGTTCACCAGCACAGCCTCGGTTACACCGCACAGCCTTAACACAGCCCAGGAAGACAGTGAAAGCCTGAGACAATTGGGCTGCAAGGCAGTCAGCACTGTCCGTGCACCTTGGCAGCTGTGTTTGTTCCAACTTGCCTCGATGCCCTCTAGAACCTTCACATCACCCTCTGTCCCGTTCATCACTGTCGTTTCCAGTACCCCCCGCTCAATAACCAAGTTGCGCCGGGATGGAGACGCCAGCTCGGCGCGATGCGCGACTTCTGGTCGAGAGGATCAGCCGAGAGCACACCCTGGACGGCTCCATCATTGGGACGCGGTTTGAATCGCTCCTAAGCAACTGCCTTGACATGTAATCACCCTCGTGATAACCCCCCTCTTGGTTATCACGTCTAACCCACATCATGTCTAGCCTGTCGAGCCAGCTATACGCCAAGTCCACCCACTTCTTACTGGAGCTGATCCAGAATGCCGATGACAACACCTACGATTGCGCAACGCCAACTCTAAGATTCACTTACAGACCAGGCAATCTCCGCATCGATTGCAACGAGGTTGGCTTCACGGCAGAAAATGTCGAGGCTATCTGCGCCATCAGCCAAAGCACCAAGTCAGGCAAGACACTAGAAGGTGAGTTCATTGGCGAAAAAGGCATTGGCTTCAAGTCTGTCTTCAAGGCCGCCGATGCAGTATGGATATCGTCTCGTGAGTTCACCTTCAAGTTCGACAAAACCAAGTCGCTCGGCATGGTCACTCCGATCTGGGCAGACTTCCCTGAACCGACGCTGCCAGGCTACACGTCCATGTACCTTCAACTCTCGCAGGATTATGAGGAAGAGACCCTGGTCGAAGAACTGTTGACCTTCGACATGAATCTGCTCATGTTTCTCAGACGCATTGGAGTCATCAACGTTCAAGTTTTTCGTCATGAACAGCCCGTCTTGGAGAAGAAGATGCGAAAAACAGAATCTTGCCAAGGCGAGGATCGAGTCATTACCTTGCATGACGGCGACAACAGCTTCTCGTATCTCATCCGAACCCATGTCATCAAAGACCTTCCCAAGGAGAGAAAGCGCCCAAACTGGTCCCAAACAAAAATCTTGCTTGCGTTTCCAACAGCGGAATTTCCGAGACAACCCCAGCTCAAGCCCGAGAATGTTTATGCGTTTCTGCCTATCAGAAACTATGGTTTGAAGGTAACCGGATACCCAGTGCTAGCGTGTCTGCTTCGTCTAATGACTTCTTAGTTCCTGATTCAGGGCGATTTCCTTCTCACTGCCAACCGCGAGGACATTGAAAGCACCCTCCCTTGGAACCGTGCCATCCGGGATGCGTCAGTAGATGCGTTTCTGCAGTCGGTCAATCACTTCAACAAAGGACAAATGAAGTATATGTGGCCCTACTATCTCCCATCCACTTCAACCGCCGCCTGCTCCTTTCTCGAGCCGGCAGTCGCATCTATCTTAGCGGACCTCAGAGAGCACCATGTTCTTGAGTCTTGCGCTGGAACGATGACGAAGCCTTCTTCTCTGAGCTACGTCCCACTGGATCGATTTGCAGATGCAGAAGGTGTACCCTTTACACTCGGCCCGCATACGGCAGCGAGCTATCTATCATTGAAGTATCCTGGGTGGGCCATTGGGGCAATCAGCTCGATTGGAGTTTCCGAGATCTCTCCCCGCGAGTTCTTGGAACATTTGAAAACGGCAATAACAGAAGATCCGACAACCTTTCAGACAAGATCGGCTAGATGGCACTCGCAACTTGCAGAAACTCTCGTCAAACTCTCAACCGAGTCAGAACTCATGTCTCTAATACAGGATGTCTGCCTCATCCCTTTGCATGACGGCAGTTGGACTTCGGCTCGAGGGAAGGTAATTTTCTTCTCAAAGAGCGAAACATCACTGCATCTGCCTAGCGGCATCGAAGTTCTTATCCTCGACTCAACAGCGGAATCCGACACCAACCGGCGCAAACTCTTTACAAGCCTTGGCGTTAAGGACTGGGAGGCCCGTGAGATCTGCCGCTTGGTGCTGCAAATACATCAATCTCCCGACTTTGACTCGAAGACTTTGACTACGGAGCAGCTCGTCTCCCATGCCGCATTTCTCTACCAAGCTTCTTGGCAGCCCCCCAAAACCGCAGATCTATGGTTTGCTACCATGCAGGATGAGCGTTACCTAGGGAGAAAGCTCTACATGCCTCGGTATACTGAGAGGAACTCGGCAGCGGCCCGGATCTTTAATCAGCTTCAAAAGCGGTTTCACGTCATACATAATAACTATCTCGACGCTTTCCCGTCGGACCTGCATTGGCCTGAGTGGCTAATCAAGAATCTTGGTCTCTCGACGGTGCCACGCTTGGTCACTCCTCCAGTCGATCCTGAGCCTCAGCCTTTAAGAGCCAAGGAGCAAGAGCAAGAGCAAAAGCAAAAGCAAAAGCAACAGCAACAGCAACAGCAACAGCAACAGCAACAGCAACAGCAACAAATAAGCGGTACCCCGATTCAACTTCAGATCCAGCACAACGCGCGGGTCATCTACCACCAACTATTGCAGCAAGCCATCCTCAAACACGGCTCTCAAGACAGAATCCCGGCGGAGATCGATGAGAAGCTCAAGCAAACCAGCATCTCACGAGCTCAGAATCTGTTCCAGCAAGGGATGATACAGCGAAGGAATCAGCAACAGCTCATGATGCAGCAGCAGCAGCAACAACAAATGCAGCAGATGCAACAACAGCAGATGCAGCAGATGCAACAACAGCAGATGCAGCAGATGCAACAACAGCAGATGCAACAGCAACAACGGACGTCATCGGCTCCAATTGCCGAATCTTCAACGCTGTTTAACCTTTCCGACGAGTTCACCCTCCTCTTCCGAGAATGCCACACCTCCGACGTTCTTCAGCTCCTCAAAGACAACTGGCAGCACTATTCCCAGTGGATCGAGGGAGCTCATATGACGTGGCAGAGTCCCGATTTCCGCGGCGCGAGCAGCAGGCTGAGGAGCACCTTGGGGACATGCCTGGTGCAGAGTGCGAAAGGGGTCTTGCCGTTGCAAGAAACAGTCCTCCCCACGCTTGACACTCAGCTTGATGAAGGCCGTCTCATACCAGCCGTCACGATCGTCGACCCTGCGCACGTAGACTGGGCGCTGTTGAAGCACTTTGGTGTCCTTACCAAAAGAGACGTTCATTACTATTTGCGCTGCCTGTTTGCAATTTCAGAGCGGCCTTGTTCTGATACCAACAAAGTAGTTTACATCTATGAGCAGATCCAGACCATGTACAGAGGAAATGAGGAGCTCATCATGTATGTCTCTCCCTACCACCTTTACCTATACTCACAATTATAGTGCCGCATTCCAGGAGAACGATATCGTTCTGATTCACACAAAGTCTGGAAATCCAACCAAACTCGTCAGCTGGACTAACATGAGAGAGTGTGTTTCGAGGTCGATTGCCGTCGAGGCCCAGTATCAGAGCTGCTCATATCTATTCCGTTGCCTGGCATCCCCTACACGAGATCCCATCGCATCGGTAGTTGCGACAGCCAGCCTGATCACCAGCTCAAGCAAGCTGGAAGACATTTCCCGTTTCTTCTGCAATGTCAGCGCGGCACTCAAGGATATCAACGCCACCCAGGTTGCTCAACTACTCATCCCCCTGCAGAACAGACCAATCTTTCCAATCTTGGATTCCTGTCGAAAACGTGGGTTCGACCATCTTGCTGGCATCCAGGACACTAGCTGGTTCATTGCAGATCGGCCACCCATCAGAGACAGCTTCCACGGAAAACTTCCGCTATTGGCGTTGCCAAGCGAGGATCTTCCGGCGTTGGAGGATCTGTTTCGAGTGCTCAGATTCAACGATCGGATCTTGTCAAAGCTCATATCAAGTCAGACACATCCGAGGGGACGCGTCACTACTCATTGGGATCACACCATCTCGCTGCGCAACAAGAGCCCTTTCATCAAAGCGTAAGTATCTTAGTCTTCAACTGAATGACTCCCAACGGCCACTTTCCCTTTCGACATAAACTGAACTCTTCTCGTAGTCTCATACCCCAGTCGCATCCTGACAGAAAGACCATTACTCGCCAAATGGACGAAGTGCGAGTCAGTGTTGCAACGGAGGTATCCCAGACCTTCGTGCTGAATTTGAACGGCACACAAATTCATGGTCACTCCGTTGACGGGCAAGTATCCATGTCCAATGAGAACAACTTGCTCAATTTCTTCATGACAGAGGAGTGTTCAAAGGCCAAGTCTCCACCTTACGAGCTCGCGACTCTAATAGCAGATACTTGTGGTATCAAGGATCCAGACCACTACCCGCTTCTGCACACCGTGCTGAGCAATTCGGACCTTGAAGTAATCTCTTCAACCTTTACCCACCGAGGGCTTCACATCAAGGGACTAGTGCTTGGTATGTTGCAGACCTGTAACTTCGAATCCTGGAGCTGACTGTCGACAAAGCCAAATCCAAAAACAAGACTCGAGGACACAGAGGCGCTGTACTTCGTATCCCTCCACCATCGTCGGCGAGATTCAGCAGGCTGGGGAGATCTTTCCGCGGCGCGCCCGACGTGACGGGTTTCAACTTCCAAAATGCAAGAACAGGCGTTTGCGGAAGTGACGGAGACCGACGCTTGCCTATCACGAGAATTACAGGGGCAGGTGGCTCAGTTTGCGAAGATACCCTCCCTGGTCGCCTTGTGAAGGAGCCTCATCAGATCGCGGGTTGGGATCATATCCAACATCTAGGCGAGCATATGGTAGGGCCGTATCGTCTAATTTCCATCCGCTGGCTAACATATTGTAGTTCTCAAAGCTTTTGCGGGCCTATCTGGAGCAGGCTTATGATCCTGAAAGACATTGGACAAGCGACCTCCGCAGGAGATCTGGCTACACACATTACAAAGCGAACTCGATGACTAGTGCACCATTCACGATGAAAGATCCAGAAACGTCTGCCCAGATGACGCCCTTCATCATCAAGTACGGACATTCGCAGGCTCCCGACTGGAAAGCCAGGTTGCGAGCAACCTCGCCAGTCTATCACCTAGACCTAGCCGTGAGCGCAAGAGGAAAATCGTCGTCTTTTGTGCTATGTTCATCGCAGGTCCGGAGAGTAGGATAAACCTATTCCCATCATACGAATTTGCTGACTCTTTTTAGATGAGACGCTTCAGAATGCATAGCAATTCGAATGAGCCCCAAACTGATGTTGCTGTCCTCGTCAGAGTCAGTGACGTATACTCGGACGATGAATTATCCATCGATATCCATGTTGATCCGTGGCACCTATTTGATTCAAACGCCTTGACCTTGGGAGGGGACTGGATTTTCGAAGGAGCAATCCAAGGAAGTCACCCAGAACCCGGTGGGAAAAGGCGTAGGAGGGAAACCCCTTCCATTCCATGGGCAGTGCCAATCGATTCTAGACCGAATGGCCACAATCGGATGGCGCTCCGGAGCCGCAGAAACAGAGAGGCATACACTTACAACTCGTTGAATTCAAGTGACATTCGCTTGCTATATCTTCTCCCCGGGGACAAAGACGATCAACTACATGGGGTCATCGTCCAGGTTCCTTATGACTCTGCCGGCACCTACAGAGCCGTGTCGTACGTGTGGGGAACGGGCCGACGAACGCAACGCTTGGTCACTCCAGATGGCGTCCTCCGGATCACAGCCTCCTTGGCTTCGTGTTTGCGACGCCTACGACACGGAAGCAAACCGAGCATGTTGTGGGTGGACGCCATTTCCATTAACCAGGAAGACAACAAGGAGAAGGCGCGACAGGTTCGAATGCTGGCTAAGATCTTCCAAAGAGCAGCATCCGTGTATGGATTTGTTGAGCATTCCAATCGAAGCGACACTGCCATAGAAATGCTGATGCAGGTACGAGCCAAAGCAATCTGTGAGGAGGGAGACCAAGACTCGGAAGTCCCAGCAAACAATACAGGTTTCGGGATCTCAGACACAGGATATGAATCGGACCAAAGTATGGACGCAGACGATTGCCCGAAAAGCCAACACTGGCCAGCCTTGGAGGAATGGCCGGAAGACCTACCAGCGGTCCCCGAGTCCTGGGCCAACAAAACCATGCCGGCTGTAAACGAGTCTATCTGGGCAGCAGTCGGATCTTTCTTTGCTGCATCTTGGTTCCGAAGAGCATGGATCATTCAAGAGACGGTGGCAGCATCAAGCATCCGGCTTGTGTGCGGCAAATGGATCATCAGCTGGGACGATCTCTACCAGGCAGTGGAGATTGTTGACCACGAAGTCGAGGTCTCAGGCCATGATTTCTCACACCTTCGATCGAGTTGGGAACCTTTCATGGCTCTGGCAGCCCAACGAGAATGGGAAACAAGAAGCTGTCGGTGGTCGCTCATGATGCTACTGGAAAACTTCCGGCACGCGGAATCAACACTCTGTCGAGATCGCTTATTCTCACTATTGGGGTTGGCCTCGGATGGCATTGAGTCAGCGTTCGAGCCAGACTATGAAAGTCCCTTGGAGGATGTCGTACTGAAATTTGCCCGCGTCTTTGTTCGCCAGGGCAGAGGCATGCAGCTGCTCTACCGCGCTGGTCTATCGAGTCCTCAGTTCCCTTCCTGGATCCCGGACTGGACGGTGAAACGGCCAAGCAGTCTCTCTGACGCTTCGGAGGGTGGCATGTTGTTTTCAGCATCCGGGCCTCAGCAATCCAAGATCAAATGCATCCCCGACACGGACGAACTGGCTGTTGAAGGATACGAGGTGGACGTCATTGAAAGCATCAGTGAGTCGTCGAATCTGGAGCAGGAGTGGCCAAGCTACTTCCGAGAAGTTGACGAAATGGTTGATTCTCTCGGTATGAGCCCCCTTCCCTGTTCGGCCAGAGACCTGAAGTGGAAGGTACCGATTGCCTGCGCAGAATACCCGAAGGTGGTGGTCTCAAGCGGCTTGGATATGGAGTCGTCGTACACGATGCTGCGGAGGTACCTCGTTGAGCATAAAGCAGCCGACGATAGCTGCTCCTCCAAAGTCAAAGCTTGCTCCTCGAATTATGTTGCAGTACTCCAAGACCGAGTCAAGGGATGGAGGTTTATCGTTACGGAAAAAGGATACACCGGCATTGTGCCCCCTGGGGCTAGGAAAGGGGACATTGTCGCCATACTAAAGGGCGGGCGCGTGCCATTCATCTTACAAAAGGGCGAGGAGAGACCTGAAGCTTTCAGACTGGCTGGAGAGTGTTATGTTCATGGAATGATGAATGGTGAGGGTCTGTCATTGTATGGAGTTCTTGAGAGGGAGTTTCGCATCTTTTAGAGTTTTAAGGTCGGAGTGAGATAGGATTTTTAATAGTTTGGAAGATCAAAGTTATATCAAAGTTGAGCTTTGTGTGACGGGCGTGCTATTCCTAAGAGATAAACTAGTTATATTAGGTTTATATTAGCAAGAGTATAAGGCATAGTCTAGGTAGTAGTAATATAGGTTATACTTAGTAATATACTTAAAGGTATTAAGTATAACTAAGTTATAATAAATAGCTAAGGTAGCTTCTATATAGGAAAGTACTTAAAAAATAAAGTATAAATACTAAGAAATTTCAAAGTAGCTTACTTAGTTAACTAGCTCACTCGCTATATATATATATTATGCTAATAATTAAAATAAAAACAAACAAGATTAATAATCCAACAGTAAGATACTAACTCCAGCTATCTCTAATAGACTGAAACATGCTTGATAGACGCTTCTTCTTATTCCTTCTAAAACCTCGCACATCATGCTCCCCTCTCAGATACTCCAACCCCAACTGCTCCTGGCCAGTGAGCGAACAATGAAAAGCAACGTAGAGCCTTTCCGGGTCGACATAGTATGTCGGAGCACGGTACAGACGTTCCATTACCATGTTCATAACCCGCCGGTCGAATCTGGCTCCATTTGCAGCGAGGAGCTGTAGGATCGGGACCCATAGCCACCATCTACTCTCCATGGCGCCCGAGTGGACAAGGTCAACCACCGAGGTTGCGAGAATCTCGGCCCAGACTGTTGCGCCGTCTCGGTTAAAGACAATGTTAGGATCTGCCCCGATCTCAAGCAAGCAGCGATATAAAGCAACATTAGGGGGGAGGCAAAAGTTAGCGTCTAGTAGTAAGGGCCACATTCTACCTTGGACACTGCCTGGATGATCCTGTCGTTGTCGAAGGCGTGTAAATAAAGAGAACTTGGAGTTCGACCCAGAAATGACTGGGTATTGGGTGAGATCACAATGGTCGGGGTTGCTGTTGAGTGATAGAGCTCCGACGGATGCCCTGGCGCGCACGTAATCAACCACACCAAAACGAGCCGTCAGACCAACAAAGCCGGTACTGCACAGAGATTGGAGCCACATGCTGAGATCATCCTTGTCCGGCAGACAGCTCAAGAGGCTACCATATTCCTCGTCTTGCAGGGTTGCTCGTAGGGTGTCATTGAGGCAGTCCAAGAGGTTGATCATCAGGGACCTGTCGGTCGAGACGTTGGATGCCGCTATAAGGCAAGTCCTAACCAGGTCGGAAAGCCCAAAGGGAGTAATTGTTCTGTCGGTTCCGAGAGAACTCTTTATGAGTGCAATGTTGGCAGAGCAGTGTTGCAGGTAGCAGTCATACTCTCCTACGGCCGCATCCATTCGTGATTGGACTTCCGGATCACTCAGGTAGTCTTTGACGGTTCGATGGAGGTATTGAATCTCTTGGCTTGGTCCAATATCCAACAGTCCTTTGCATCTGCTGTTGATCCGTCGACGGACAGTATCAATGCGAATTTGCGACTCATCTTCTGTGAATGTCGCGATGGGAAGCTCCAACGCAATGTTCGGGTTTTCCTCGTCGGCTAGAGAAAAAAGGAGCGCGCTCGGAGGCGAGGGGCTGGCGGCCACAAACTTGAAGTACTGAGCTGCATGGGTAAAGTAGAACGGATCCAGAGACTCAGTAATGGCAGCGTATAGATGTTCCAAGTCCGGTGGCAGTAGGTCCAGCCTCCTTTGCAAGTCCGAGATGCGGTCATCGTGAGTAAGGCCAGCTAGGAGTGATTTCACAACGAGCCGGACCCAAAGAAAAACACCTGACGACTTGTTGGTGATGTTGTCAATCAACTCGTTGGCGTACCGGGGTTCTCGCCTTTGCAGTCTGGAAAACCCATCATTCTGGCTCAGTTCCGAGGTGACAAAATGCTCAATGTCAGGGCGGGTGAAGTCCTGCAACAGCAGATTTGGTGCTTGGGTAAATGCGTCTTCAAAGACCAGCCATGGCCTACTGGATACGCAAAGTTTGATGCTGTCTAGTTTCATTAGACCCTGGAGTGTTGAGATAAGTTTGGCCGGATCCCCTCCGAATTCGTCCAGCCCATCGATGAAGAAGCATATTTTTGCGCCCTCCTGCTCCACCAGCACTTGGACAGCGTCGTGTAAGAGATTCTGGAGCGGCGTATCCCTGGTATCCATTCCCGAGTGCTCATCAAAGATACAATACTCCTCCCACTCAATGGTGGCCACCTTTGGGATGATGTTGGGGCTTTGCTGAAACAATTGAACGAGAAGTGCCCTGAACAGTCCTTCTTGAGATGCCACAATGGATGAGCCTGCGGCCCAGAAATAGAAGCTCGCGAGGATGAGCTGGTCTGCACATGAAGCCCATGTGGCAAGGTAGCTTCTGCAGAGGTCACTTCCATGCGTGTTGCCGTCGAGGTTACCAAGAAACTTCATCAGGGTTGACTTGCCAGAGCCAGCCTTTCCAGTGATCCAATAAAGCTGGGAGTCTGACGTGAGCCATTCCTTGAGTTTTGCATCTTTGCGATCGAACCGGTCAGTTTGTAAGATCCACCTGAACGTGTCCTCATAAGCATCCGCAATGACTGATTCTCTCATGTCCATTTCCTTATACCGCAGACCTGAGATGAATCGCTTCTCGGCCTTCTCCCGTTTCGTGGTGGACATGCTGTATGCTGGGTAATCCGAGTTGACGACGCCGCCGTAGTCTGTGAAACTAGGTGTGCTGCGGATAGCGTTTCGGACCACCTCCTTTAGTCGTATGGCTTCTTCTCGCCGACTATCGGCGGGGACGTAGCTTGACACATAATCTATGACGGTGTTGCCGAACGGCTCAGGTCTTCCAGAGGCAGCGGCAGGGCGGCTCTCTTTTAACTGGGACAGGATGGCTTCCTGAGTCTCAAGAGATCTCACAAGATGAGTTCTGGTAGCTGTCAATGCATGCTAACGCGGTGAAATCAGATGGAAGTATTTTTGAGCTTACCTCATGGACACCAAGAGGTCTACTCCAAGTTGCTGTCGGTATTGGGTGATGCGGGATTGGAGCTCGAGAATCTTGGTCTCATTCCACGTAGCTCTAAAGGCGGTGATGACGGTGTCCATACGCCTCCCAGTATCATGCACTCTAATGCTATCGAGTTTTTCCAGTAATTCTTGGACTACCTTGGCACAGCTCGACGAAAGCGCAGCCAGCCGAGCTTCAGACTCGGAGGAGCTGCCGTTTTTTGCAGGAACATGGGTTTGTGCTTGCTGGAGCTCCCGCAGGACGTCTTGGAGGTCTGCTGAAACAACTCTGAGGTCTCTCAGGTCTTTCAGTGAATTGCTTCCAGACTTGACAATGTCGTATGCCTTGAAGGCGAATTTTTTGCCTGCTTCGAGGAACTGCAGCACATTGCCTGCGATAGCAAATGCCGCTATTGACTCAGCCATGCTGGAGAGGCGCTGCGGGGTCGCAAGGGAATGGAATATGGCCGAGATGAAAATGCGGGTGGAAATGTAAGCCTGAGCAGAGAGAGGGGAACTGGTTTTTATCAGGTGTCATTCCTGTTGAGGGATCTAGCCGTGGCAACAAGAGCTGAGCAGGGTTATCGCCTGATCCTGCCACACAGCCTCCGCCACGCTGCATGTTGTACGCCTGCGCCCTGAAGGCAAACAACTATGGTACCTACTAGGTACCACAGATACTAGAGTGCGAGAATGCAGGCTAAGCAGCCCCTACTATATATTATAATATTTTATATAAGAAAATACTAGTAAGTATATATTATATACTAAGAGTAGTTTATTAGGTTAAGGATCACTTCGTGAGCCAGGTGATCCTCTCTTAATTAGCTCCGCGGGGCCCGCCTTATGTCACGTATTAATTAGCTGTCTTTGGTCGTGACACTAAGTGTTATTTGTTAATAGCTGAGGTAGCTAAGTATTCTATCTAAGGTATAGCGAGTGTTCTTATATACTGAGTAGTGATCTCAATGGATCGTGGTAATCCTGTCGTTGTGGTTAGTGGGAATTCGTGGGTATGGAATGTTCACGTGATGAGATCATGGTCAAGTCGTAACATTATTACTCCGTAGGTCATAACATAAATGGCCAAGCACTCGCAGGGGGCTCTTACATCTTCACGTGATAAATCCCAGCCACTTTATTTCTCCAACTGGTTGAGGCTTTAGTAAACCCTATTTCTTCTGGGATAACAGCTGAGAACACAGCACCGCGTTGACAGCCACCGGCCTGAACATCATAACTGAATGGCCCATGACCCTTGCCTTCAGTCTCCGAAACAAGCAGCCGCGATACCCCTCAGAAGATCACTCATAGCCTCGCCGCAGATGTTCACGACGAGCAATGCCGTCAGATCATTCCCTCTCAAGAGCACCCCGATTTGCCCCAGGTACGACTGCCGCCGAGTTGCCGAGCGCGGTGTTGTGAGCCGCGCCAGCCGCAACGGCAATGTCGATCGGCCCTATTACTATTGCAATTTTGGCCATGCTAGCGTCTTTGTCACCTGGGATGACGAACATGGCATCGAGGCGGACAACCCTCTGTGTCGGTGTGGCCAACGTAGTCGCCGAGACCAATCATACGACTCCCATCCCAGGGAGTGGTACGCATGTTCGTCCGGAGAATGCTCGTTCAAAGAGAGAATTCGGAACGTTGGCTACGACACCAACGGTTCCCGCGACCAGCGCGCTGGGGATAACCTAGATGATGATGGAGATTTCATCATGTACCAGTCGTAATGCTGGAATCAACCTGGCTGAACAAGGTTCGCTGAGCAGGCGCTCACTATTGTGCAGAGGTGCGGCTGATGAGGGAAAAGATCAAGATGTGAGAATGCGGGCTATATTTGTTCTCAATTTGGGTGCTATTCTGTCTTTGCGTTTAATCTTGGATTCGGCACACTCAAACATGATATGAGCCAGCTGAAAGAGAGGACGCCTCGGTCTTGTTGTGCGATAGGCCGAGATGGGCTCGGATCGAGGAGTCGGGGCGACAGATGGGATTGCCGTCATTAATGATGTGTGGGACGGCAACATCTTTGTGGCATTTGGGTGCGGAGAGGGCGATCACAACCCGCGCTTCTCGTCATACAGGGCGATGGTCATGTGCCTGGCCCAGAGATGATGCTGTGTTCATGCATTGTTGTTAATGTCAATGATAACTCTAAGAGGAGTTGTGGGACACAATATAAAACAACACATTGATGAACACATGACAGTATTAAAACCCAATGCTGTGAAACACCGTAAGTGTTCATGCATAAATGCCTCGGATTTCTGTTTCTGGCCGTCCACAACCTGCATAAGTCGCAGACACATCTGCCGTCTCACTTCAGCCTCGAAGTGCACCAGTGGCGAGCGTGTACAGTGCCCGGCTTGGTGACTCGTGCTATCATACAGTAACAACAACAATAATAATACAAAATCATACTCTGTGTATAGTCCCTCCCTGCTCCCCCTAGACAAGCTTCCGGCTTGCATCTCGGCCTCCAGCAGGGACTCCTGTCGAGACCAGCCATACCTCGTAATATCCAGAGTTGTCCAGTTGTAATCCGAGTTCGCAAGTGGCAGTCGTGGCGAGGGGTCACACAGGTTTTAGCCGTAACAGGCCTGTGGTGTAATCCAAACAGGCCACCTCTCCAGCACTCGTGTCAAGCCGTTGCGTTTGCAAGCCTAGAATGCATCTCGCGCCCTCCGTCGCCCGGCTTGTGTGATGAGAGACGGCCGACCATGGGATGATTGACTGCAGGGAGCACACCGGATGCATTCTTTGTGACAGTTGTAACTGTGGTACTGTAAAAGTGTAAATCTCAATTCCAACATTGGGTCGCTAGTCATTTATTGAGCGATGCTGATTGGGGCACCTACCTAGGGTAAGACGTCTCAGAGGGACACACCCCAACATCAACAGGGGCTCGCTTCGCAGCTAACTACGTGTTTGTGCTACTTTGGGCACTTCAGGCTCTGCCCAAGGTACTCGACTCTTTTCCCCCGCACTCTTTTCTCCTTCATGCTCCAGCGGCGCGATCCTCCTCCTCCTCCCCCACCGGTCTGGCATGTCCTGGGGCGACAATCTCATCATCGGCACCGACAACAACATCCTCATCAGCGAGAAGGACTCGATGGCATATCTCAACAGCCAGACGCGCCTCCTTCCCTTCCGCGGCCAGTTTGCCTACAATAACCTGGCTTACGAGCTTGCCGGCAAGGTCATCGAGTCGCTCAGCAAGGAGTCCTTGTTCGACTTTATCCAGACCCGCATCTTCGACCCTTTGAGCATGACGCGCACCTACCTCAAGACCCTTCCGCCCGACCTGGACAATGTCTGAAAGCGCTACAATGCTCTCGATGACGGCACCTCTGCACCCATCACCTGCGTCAAGGCTGGCGACGACTGGCTCGGCGCTCCCCACGCGGGCATGCGAACCTGCGTCAGCGATCTCATGAAGCTGTACAAGGCCTTCATGAGAGGGTTCAACGACCAGTTTTCCACTGGCAAGACCTGCACCGAAGGGCTGCCCTTGAAGCAGGTCACGGAGCTGATGTCGTCAATAATATTCATGGGCCAGCCCTCCAAGAATGAGGCGCCTATGGCCTCGGCTGGGGCCGCGTCCAGCTTCCCGGAAGAATGGGCCAAATTGGCATCAATCCTGGTCTGATGCCGGATGGCATGCCCGTCGTCGGCAAGGGCATGACACCTCGCCTAGTCATCTTCCACGAGGGAAGCCTGCCCGGCGCCCTCTCCCTCAATATGCTTCTCCCAGACATGGAAAGCGCCATAGTCATCTCTTCCAACGCTCTGGCTCTCAATGACGTTCCGGACTGGGTTGGGCAGTTGGTGCTGGAAGAGTTCGTCGAAGCCCCGGCGTCGGAGCGCAACGACTACATCACAGCGGCCAAGACTTCCGCGGCAACAAACCTCGAGTGGTATCCTAAGCTTGTCAAGGAGCTACAGCAGGCTCAAAAGAATGGGACATCTCCATGGGAGCTTGCCTCATATGCTGGAACATACTGGGATGACCTCCACGCCTTCAATATTGTCGTCACTGTCGAGAACAATGACCTTTATTGGGCTCTCCATGGCCTTGAGTCAGAAAAGTTCCGACTCACCCACTACGAGGACGACATATTTACCTGGCTCCAGCCGCGTAACGAGCTATCACGACGTGGTCGATGGGTAGGACCCGACCAGGGGCCCAGCTTCTGGAAGGTTGAGTTCAAGGCGGGTCCAGATGGCAAGCCTGACCGCCTGTATTGGGTTAAGAGTTAAGTATAATAGCAAGGGGATATAACAAACTCTATGATTTTACTAAGAGTCAAGGTAGGGCAAGCTCCTCCCAACTCCTCACGGGGACCCCAGCTGCTTAAACTCCCATCACTCTAGTAATCTGTAGGATGCTACACACAGAGAATCTATACCTGTAATAACATTAACTTAGTTATTACCCGTGACAGCACCCCAGATCCAGGCTGCCCAGCTGCCTAGCACATATACCAACAACATCAGGAAACAAGCCTTGCTGATCAATCTACCCCTCTCGCCCTTGGGTCCACCGGATTGTGCCTTCCTCCCGTTGATCATATCTCCGAACCGAATTCTTTGCTTTCGCGTGAATTGCAAGATTCGGAGGTCGGTGGCCCACCAGCATCCAACCAACATGGCTAAAGACACAACGGTAGAGGCGGTGGCCAGAAACACGTAGACGATGGTGACACGGTCATACGAATTATTATCAGCGTCTTGAATGACGCCAGTAATAATGCGAATGATGATGTTGGTACTGATCTGGGAGTCAGTTGCATGACACTTAGTTTGGAACTCATAGACTTGACATACGCATTATTCATTGTCACCTTGGCAGCATAGGCAGTGCCAAAGACATCTTGATGCCACATGCTGGTCCGGATTCCCTCAATGATGGTCACCGGACCAAAGGTCTTGAAAACGGCATAGAATGCGTAGGAAGCTGCTGCACTGCTGGTCGTCGTGCCCCAGTTGATAAGTCCCATCGACAACAACATTCCAGTGCCACAGATAACCATCTGCGTCACACGATGGCCATATATGTCGATGGCAGCACCAATGAAAGGACTAAGGAAAAAGCCTATAAACCAGATCAGTCTCGTCGGTTTGATATAACAACAAGGGTACATAGATGACCTACCGGCATACTGAGACAACGATGCGTACCAACCAGCAGCGACGGCATCAACTCCGAAGCGGTGTTCGGCAAGCTCGGTGGCGTTCTGAGAGTAGACATTAGAGCAGCTTGTCTGCACCATAGAGAAAAGCATGATGGTCCAAAAAACCCAAGGTAATTCGAGGATTTTGCGGAACTCGAACTTTCGGCTGTTCTCGACAAGAAGCTCGCCCGTAGCAGGATCAGGTGGTGCCCGGAAGCGCTTGCTGGCAAGCTTGGTAAAGAAGAAGAAGACAAGCGTGCACACATTTGTGAAGACGGAGACGCATGCTCCGATCCAAAAGACCCAGGCAAAGTTCCCGAGGTTCTAAAGAGACGTTAACCAGGCGGCTATGATGAAAGGATGAGGAAGTTACCTTGGCGATGACATTGGCCGTAGAGCTTCCAACAAAGCCGCCAATTCTAGCTATACCAATTTGAAGACCAATCGTAGTCCCAAATCCTCCACCAGGGGGAAACCATGCTGAGAACACTCTGTAATACGCAATTTGTGTGGCGATGTCGCCTAGTGCTGCGACGATTTTCCCAACGATCATCAGTGGATAGGACTTGCAAGTGGCTGCGCCTGCGATAACGAATGCCCCCGCAGTCATGATCAAGTTTCCATAGAGCATAGCTCCTGCTCAATCTGTTAGATACAAGTGCTCTTTAACTGGGTAACAAGGGGGTTGAATGATGGAACATACCAGCGCCACCAATCCGGTCTGTGACAATGCCAGAGATCATGGTTAAGAGAGTGACCAGGAGCTCTTCGCTAGCCTCTAGCAATGCAAATTGCGTATTGTTAATGCCTAGCTCTTTCTTAACCGTGCTCTTTAACGACGAGGTCAACCTAGCAGACCAGGAAGCCCCGAAGCTGATGAGACAGATGAGCAGGACCGAGCCGAGTTTCCATTTGGCTGGAACAAATGGCCGGCTATCAACATCTCCAGAAGTTGAGTTTGGCGATATGTTTGGATCGCCTGGGACTTCGTGGGGTGTTGCAAGACTGACTTCTTTCGAAGCCGAAATGGGGTCTTCCTTGGTATAATCAACAACAGCCATGGTGAAAAGGTCGACTCTCTGAGATGCTGTAGTCTGAAGAAGTAAAGGCCGGGCACAGTACGTAGGAACCAAGAGGGACGGTATTTATATCGAGTATTAAAAGAAGTGTGACAGGCAGCTTTTCCACAACCCAGATCAGATAACGGCGGCTTCCCGGTATCGGGGGCTCTTTTCGTGATCTAGAACATCTTGTTGCTCCACATGTTTAACGAAGCAAAAGTTTATCAGTAATTAAGTGGATTTAAGAAGATGGGTAAGGTCTTGGCCTGCATAAATCGCTCACGTATACATGAACACAATCACGCCAAAGATGATGCACGACCTTCTCTAATGACTGCCTCTAACGCGGCAAAAACGTTGGTCTGTCCGCTATCCCTTAACCGAGTAACTAGCGTGGTGGGCCGCATCCCAATCTTGTTTAAGCTTGGATTTAGAGTTAACTATACTGCTCACCCCTGTTCCGCTTTATCGCGCCATGCGAGCGGAAGTGGCCCGTCGTGATCATTAAACATGGCCAATGTTGGTCGACTTGGGCCCTTGAATGGGCCTGAGGGGCCGGGGTGTTTCAGTCAAAGAGATCGGTCTCTACAAACAGTAGGCAACATGTTAGATGGCATGTCCATTAACGCAATCCAGAAGCTGCACCGTTTCTCCGGCTTGAAAACACGCGGGACATTCCTCGCCAGAGCGCTAGCGATATCTGCCTGATACTAGCTTTCATCTCCCAGTATACCTTCACCAGTCTGTAGGAGCTTATCTGAGGCGTTTAGCTCAGCATCTTTGGAACTCTCAAACAAATCGACCTCTGTCTCCTTTGCCATTTTCTCAAGCTCCTGTTTTGTATCGAGTCCCCCGAGTATAGTACCGAGGGCAGCGCCCTTGGCAAAAACAGCGAGCTCACTCGACTTCCAGACATCGATGGTATTTGATCGCCGGTGCGTCGAGATGATGGTGAATGCCAGAATAAGCAGGGCTGTGATCTCCTGGAGGCAGTGTAGGGTTATCCAAGGCCACACCACTTTGTAGATTGTGGTGGACGATAGCACAGTGCCATCTCCTCTCACCTCGCCATCGGCACCGCGACGCAGAGCATTGCTCATACTTGCGGCAACGTTCTTGAAGATTTGTCCGAGGTCGTCGGTCTCCCAGAGCACTTTTGCTGTACTAGGGCGGTAGTCCTCCCTTTGCCTCCCATCCCCGGAAAGAGCGGATAGGTAGAAGCCGTTAGGAATGACCCAATCTTCTAAAGCTTGGGTGCAGTTTGCTCCGTTCTCTCCATCCAGGCAGGTGGCGAAAAACGTCTGCATGTAGTAGCTAATCCCATAGACGGCCGTGTCGGAAACATTCCATCCACTCGTTCCGTCAGCACTGCGAAGTCGTAGGTCTGATCGGCTTATGATTGAATCCTGAGGGTGGTAGGCCAGGCTCTTCAAGACGCTGTCTGATAGGCCGTCACTGGCCTGAAGGAGCGAGTTCAACGACGCCCAGGATTCCGGGTCCCTCTCCACGTCCTTCCGCTGCTCTGACGTGAAGCTGATCCGACTGTAATTGTACTTTGCATTCTCATAGCGCCGGACGCAGTAGTAGAGAGCACACTCTGAGGCCCTGACTCCAAAGCTCGGCCATGTGTCATTAGAGTTTGGGTCTGGCTCAGTGGCCACCTTGATGATTGTCTGCGCCCAAATAAGAGTGTCAATATCACTCATGGCTACGGTCTTACTGGGGTCTGCCGTGCCGCTCATTGTCATGTACACCATGTCCCGGCTGGGGCCATAACGGTTGTCGATGTTGTTCAGAAATAGACCATTCGGTAGCGAATACTCGGTGCTATTCTGTTTAACCTGCGCAAAGCTCTGGTCGAACTGGAGATCATTGTAAAGGCCCCCGTTGCTCAGCGTATTTGTCTCGAGGTGATCCGTTATGTTGGAGCACATGCTGCACACCGACAACGACTCCAAGGGCTCAAAGTCGCATTGAGCCCCCGGGCAGAAGAATGGGGTCTGCTGTTGGATTGCGTCAGCATCTGCCGAGAACCCAAATGCGACGGCAGCTTGCATCTCGAAGTCGGCGTTGGCATAGACATCGGGGCCATGCAAATCAACGCGGCCGTCGTCGGTCACTATGCACAATCAGTAAGCCAGACTACGCAGGCGGGGGGGGGGAACCATACCATCAATGCCAGACAGCCCAGCAAGCCTGATTCCCCGAGAGTATCGTGATGCATACGGGATGCTGGCTTCGCCAGAACTTTTTCTCTCGTCAAGCCTAATCATTTTCTGCGCAAAGGGGTCCATGGCGACAGCTAGACACGTCGCTATAGCGCCAATTTTGACTATAATGCTAGAAAAGACGTAAGGTAAAGTTCCACTGGGAATAGGTCTAATAATGGACCCAAAGAGTCAAGACTCACCCACGGCGACCACCGCGAACGCCGTGAACGCCGCGAACGTGACAACGACACAAGAACCACCTGAGCAGCAGCAGGAGACTCCCTTGAAGCCCGCGGCTCGCGTCCGAGATTGCCTGAAAGTCATATAGACATCGTTTCTTTTCAGAAAAGTGAATCCAATTTTGCTGACTGAGACATGCTCCGATAACCAAGAGTAAGAACACGCCATTGGCAGTCGAGAGGGCGGATACTTTTGTGTTGAGAGTTTCGTCGTCACCGTTTACGCGCTTCCCATCAGATTTCTTCAGTACGACCATCATACTAAAGACCAGAGAGACGGAAACAAGCATTGAGAGAAGCTGGAACCACCAAGGCAGCAAAAGCTCGATCAACGAAGAAAGCAGTCCGAGACACCTTCTTTTTAAGGCCATGGTGAATGATGGGTAAAGTTGGAGGGAAAAAAACATTCGGAGTCGAGCGTGCAAATATTATACTAATGAAATAGGACTTTGGCTAGCTTAAGTACCCTATACATGCCAGCAAAGCAGCGTGAGAAAAACAATCGCGTAATCCAGAATTCTGCACATTGAAGCATTGAAGCGCTGTGGCGTTGTGTTAATTTCTGATATGGGGGCTGTTGGAGGCACGAAAACGGCCGCTATTGGATAGGGAGGCCATGTAATTGTAATTTTGGTCTGGCAGCTGGCTGCATTTACATCAGAGACGCTGCCATTCTCGCTCCCCTCGCCTGCACTGAGACATGGGCTGATCATGGTACGCGCCTCAAGCGGCACAGCGTTATTAGGAACCGCGTGTCTCAAACTGACCCCTACATATGTATGGTTTGGCGCTTGAACCTTAGTACCTGTCGCTATATTCTGTACGTTGCACAAATGCACGGGACTAGCAGAAAAGGTATGTACTTGCCGTCCCGCTAAACTGTCTTGGTCCGCCGTTTCTACCCAACCCCCTTGCCACAATCTAAAAATTGCCGGACCATGACGGGCGCTAATACCGCCTAAAAGACAACTCAAGGTCAGCGGCCTCGATATGTCGGTGACGAGAAGCTTGTCTAACACAGGTAGCAATAGTTTAGCGCCTAGGCCTATGCATGTTTCTCCTGAGGAATGCTACGAAGGGGGTGGCTTGCTATGAAATGGGCCGAGCCAGACTCTAAGCGATGCAGCAAGCGCTCGATGAGGTGAGTGCGCTGATCCTCGAGATAGGCCTATATCATTGATTAGAGTGAATCGTCATGCGTAGACCATATCCAATGACTAACTTTGACATCCCCAACGGCCGAGGCGTCTGGCCAACGCGGTCCTCGACGGTTGATCACATTTTTGTCCCCGCCAGCATGCCCGAGGACGACTCCGTTTCGTGCAGTGCTGACCTCGGCCATTGACTTGTTGCGAAAATAGGGCTCTGTGGGTGGTCAGAAAGAGTTGTAGCACTCAAGGTTGGTGAGTGTGCACTCTCCGGAGCCCCCGTGTGCTGAGTAGTAGAACCGTGCTCAGTGCCTACGGGAGGCAGGGAACTGCTAGACATCACAGGATTCACGGTTCCATCATCGTCCTCTAAGTCCTCTGCCGGGATAGCTTGGACCTTGACCAGCCGGAGGAGGTCGGCAATGGCACCTGCGAGGCGTGATGCCGCAGCACCAAGCAGGGAGAGTGGATATATGCCGGCGCCAGCGGCATAGTTCATGGACACCGTGATCAGGCTGTTGGTGGCCGATGAGACCTCGCCCCTCAGCTTCGCCCGCTGCCGGGCAGAGTCTTCGTCGTCGCTCCGTGGCACCTTGGCGTCGTGGGTAATACGACGCACACTGACTACGACCAATTTCGCAGCGTCAATTACGGACTCGGAGTCATTGGTGCGTGCCTTGCGCAAAAGCTCGTCAATGGCTGTCTGGAACTCGGTGACGTGGATATCTCTAACGAGGCCGTGGTCGTCGACGAAGCCCTTGCCGCGGTCGAGTTTTATCGCATCGTGCTCCGGCTCTAGTTCAACGGAGGATTCGCATATAGATCGAAGCTGCATCTTGACACGGACGCAGCGAACTCTCCACTCATGCACTTCTTGCTCGAGCCGCTTGATGGTCTGCCGGAGCTCTTCTGTTTGTCGCTCGTATACCCAACTGTTTTGCTGTGAGAGCGCCCGTATCTCACGCAAAAGCTCTTTGGTCTCCTTCCGTACCTCTTCCATTGCCTGCCGTTGCGCCCGCTGCTGCTCCAGGAGCGAATTGTGAAGGCGCCTATTGACCTGCTCAAGTGAGGAGTCCGACGGGACTGGCTCGATACCTCTCGGGGCCTGCTGAGCAGCAGCATACTGGGCGGTCACTTGCTGGGCTTCCCGAGCTTTCGTTTGAGCCAAGGCCACCTCATCCCTGAGCCTCTTCATCTCGGCGTCGTTGTCTTCCCGTACCCTTTGTAGTTTCAGCCTCATCGAATCGTTCAAGGTTTGCGCTTCGGCTAGCTTGTTTTCGAGATCGAGTTGCATATCATCCCATTCGTGTTTCTCGAGGTCGTGTGCAGTAGCTCTTGAACGTCCTTCGTCTAGAACGCCGCTGATTTCTTCCTCCCTATGCTTCATGGCATCGTCCATTCCGCGAAGCTTATCGCTCAGTTGCCGCAACTGACCTTTAGACTCTTCAATGAGCTTGTTGTTGGTCTATGGTCTGTTGGTCATCTAGAGCTCATGGTGGAGGCATCTAGGGCACCTACTTTCGTGGTCACGCCGCTGCCAGCGCTTCGTGTGCTCTCACGGCTGCTCGCAGTCTGCTCAAGGGAAAACGCTTCGCTTTCGCTCTCATCATCCTCTTCTACCATAGAAAGCCTCCTCGGAACGTTGGCGTTATCTCGGTCGGGCTGCTTCGGCGTCGGACTATAATCGTCGTTGGCACCAGGGCTCCTGGGGAAAATGGAGGCACTTGGTGATGCGGAGAGTCCATGGACGTCGGTCCGTCTAGGATCTATCATAGATGGCGCTTGGGGAGATCTTCTCATGTGACCTTGACGCCTTGGGGCGAATCTGTTGAACGGAGTGCTCGATTGAGGGCTGAGTATGTCACCTTGGGTCGACGTGCGGTTTCCCGTACGCTGGAGGTACGGTCTCGCAAAATGAGGGCGTCTTCGTTTGATCTCGTAACAAACGTCCGCCACAAGGTCTCGGAATCGGGGTTGGTCGACAGCTGATAGCCTCTGCCGAGCTTGGTTTCGCCTACCACTGAAGGCATTGTTGGGGAGTAGAAAGGCGGGAGGGCCATTGGGGCCTGCGGGAGTGTGCCTTCGCATCAACTCGTCGAACACATCGGTGCTAAGTTCATAGAGTTGGACGGGAGTAAGACGTAGCAGCTTATTGTAGGGCTTGTTGAGCTGCTGTTTGTCCTTGGGATCGCCGGTTTCGAGGACGACGTTGAAGGCAAGATAATGCTCATTGAGGATAATCTCATCGAAATCGGCGCGGGCATGTGTGTCGGCACTGATGCTTGAAGAGGTGGTGGGGACCGGAGATGAAGGCCCGCTGTGATGTCTTGGAGCAACGGGAGAGCCGAGGATGCTCATATAGCTGTTTGAGCCCGCGGAATATGGTGAAGAGGCGAGGTTAGAGCTGCCTCTGGGATAGCGGCTATCGTCGACTTGTTGGCCCTTCGAAATTGAGAATTCGGTACCGCATAAAAGAACTGCGGGTACCGGCGCGTTGCGCCTCTCGCTGATACTCATGATGATAAAGGGAAGACAAGGAGGTGCTGCTTAGAATGTATCTGGCCATAGAAGGAGAACAAATAATCCCGGTCGCCTGTCTTATAGTCGAGTGGTGTTATGCGGAACCAATCGAGATGCAGTTGTATTATTCTTCGAATCGGCGTCCAAGCTTGCCCCTGAAGTCGGAGGCCTTTCTAGAGGATGCGGGCTGGCGGAAACCCGACACTACGGTCCCGGTAACCGAGAGGGGCAAGATAAAAAGTGATGGTTGAAGGGAAGGATAATGACGCCGAGGTTGATCTTGAGTGACAGGTACCGTACCGAAGAGAGACGGCCTCTTGGCGTAGGGAGCAGGGCTTCGAACCATCTGGCCCGCTGCCGAGAGCATGCAGTGCCACGAATCGCGACTGAAGCAAATCTGGCAGAAAGGGGATGGTCTGTCCTGCACAGAGGAGACATGGGGTCAAGATCGAACCGTATTTTAGAGAGGCATGAAGTGAAGTGGAGGCTGTCGACTAATTTCGCACGCCTACTGTCGCGACCCCCCTTTCCCCCCTTCTTGTGCAGCTACCGGAAAGATCAAAGAGGCCGACCCAGGTGACGATAGGGGAATTGGTACGAAATACTCTCATCGATTGTTTATTTGTCACCGTCAGATGGCGGTTTGTGGCTGTAGCAGACCGCCGATGAGGCCATCCCAATGTTGCTGTTGCTACTGCTGGCGTGGGTGGAGCGAGTTCCGCAACCAATCTCCCCTGCGGCTTGTCCGTCCCTCAAGTGATATAGTGACGCCTCAGCCAGCCTCTTTCTCAGATGGAGGGCATCCAGTTCTTATTATAGCAATGCGTATCGGTTAGTTTTAGTTTGGGGGGGGAGGGGGCTGCCAAAGGGAAACAAAACGTATTGTTTGACTCGGACTTTCCAGACCGAGGAAAAAGATCGGTCCATGGTGTTGGTTGCGTCCGATGTGTCGGGAGGGTGGACCATGGACAGCGAGACAAGGGAGGTAAACAAGCTTTCCTGTCGGGTCCGTTGATAGCTGTAAGCGTTGAAGAACCTAGAGAATGGAGTTGCCCGGTGGAACTAAATCGGCTGGCAGCGTACAAGAGTGCCAGCAAACAGCTCCGTTAGGGCTGAGATGCTCACTGACTTGCTGATTTCTTCTCAACATCAATGAACTGGCAGAGCGAAAAAGTTGCCCGCCCATTGTATCGTCCCCGACCCCGACGGCATATTAGGCCGGAAGGTGATGTGCTGCCCATTTCAGCCAGCCGCAGGTTCTCCCCGCCTCCCCGAGGATTCCTTTTGGGCTCTTGGTCAAATTCACTACGCGGTCATTCCTGCCTGCATGATCAGGAGGCGCAGGTAAGATGCAGCAGTGCTCAAAACGCTTGTCAACGGCCGTAGTCGCAACATTTCCTACATGACAAACACGTCCTGCTTCAGCTGAACAGGGATCAATCATTAGGCAGGCTACAGGGGTGTAATCCCCGCATGAAGAAATTGTAGCAGCCTGGGGTTCGGTGGGCCCAGTGTAAAGCTCGATGTCACTGGGTGATTATCCTCCGAATTAAACAGAGAGTTGCCCACCAATGCCGCCAAGCAATTGTACTGGCCAGGGGCCGCTAAAGACGAGGTAGCGAGGTTTTGATGTGTTTGTGGCTTACTCCTGCACTGAATTCGATGCCTTTCCCCGGTACGCCATCTGGATTATCCGGCGCATCCCGACCTAATCTTGCCCTCTTCGCTGCCATGGCCTGATGGCACATTTCTAGCGCATCTTGGTGTTTTCCACCTGCCACAACTGTCTCTCTAAATCTTGGCGAGATACCCATGCTGTATTCGAGCGAAGCGCCTTGCGGCCCCTGCCATGTATGACACACGATGGTGCCCCTCTGCGCTCCCTGTAGGGCTCAGGGCCATGTTTGTTATTGGCTTTGATCAGCCTTGCGCTTTTTGGAGGGGGGGTCACAATGCTGCGATAGACAGTCCATTAGGAATCATCCTCAACCTTGGAAACGATTAAGCAAAGCAGCTTTAACCTCTAAAGTTGATGTGGTTGACATGTAGTGCGTGTCTTCGGCAGTAACTTCAGCGGGTATCTCAGGGGACGTTGTCGTATGCACCCATGTTGCTGGGAGGGTCCAGGTGTGCGCTCAGCATTTTACTCAACCCCGCTCCAGTATTTGCTATTCATCGTTGCCTTATTCATGGCTTGCTCTCAGTCGAATTCCGCGGGGACGTGGCGTGGTAATTTTAATATAACCGTTGCTTCTGCCCTACCCTGCCCGAGTAGGTCGCGCTCCGACTTTCTTCCCTCTATGGTATAGTTATCAGCCCCCGAACTATCAACTAATGACACGAATCCACGCAAAGCTTTCGTAAAGATGGTCCCCGGCACCCTCCCAACCTCGAAGGGCATGCCGGTGCAAAGTATGGCCGCCCTGGCATATACCTACTCCCAGCAGAGTGAAGCAGATGTGATGCCCCCGACCCGACCGACGCCGGCTACAGGTATGCTGTCCACAAGGCCAGGCCAGAATGGCCAGCAGTACGTTAGAGGACAGCCTCTAGCTCCTCGATATGGCGCGGGCACTCCCACTGGATACCGCCATGACTTAGTCCCCGTCCAGCTATCCGCTTCACAGGCACCCTAACGTTGAAGCATAGAGAGTCCTGGCAGTCGGAGAGCCTTATCCGAGCGCATGATCCCGACGCAAACTATGATGGCCGTCGACTCGGCTCCTTGGTGGGGGTTTTGGCATACAACAATGGCATAGGAACCGCCCAGAAGGATCCGCACCATGTTACCTCCCCCCGAACTGAGCCTGCTTTTCTCGCTGTCTCTGCCCGGCAGTCCTTCTCTCCGACTTCTCAGAGCGAGGCTGCCCATGATAGGCATAGGCGGGCTGCCAGCCCCCAACCGAACTAGCATAGCCACTTTCGAGATACCACTCTTCCCAACAAAAGAATGCCAACGGAGAGGCAGCGTTATTACACGGCACTATCTCGGCATTCCGCAGCTCCAAAACGATCCAACAACTCCTACAATGCCATGGGGCCCACAACGAACAGAAAGCTGCCCCCTCAGCCGCCTGTAAACGGGCCCAGCCCGCCAGAGCGGCAAAGCCTGTCCGGTGCCGACTCCCCCAAATCGTCTCATGACAAGGCTAGGAGCTCACAAACTCTCTCCGTCATTGGAAACCCCGCTACGCACTCACACCTCAACACCTCCCAGGGCAATAAGGCGAGCTGCAGCGGTCTCTCCTACCCATCCCGGGCGACTTATAACTATGTTGCATCGCCCAATGACGCCGAGCTTGCGCGTACTCCACCCAAGGCAGTAGGTGCTGGACGCAGCACACGTGACGGTGGATATTTCGGCGATTCAGCTGATGCCTGTTCCATCTCGTCTACAGCATCTTCGGCTTCTATCATGCTCCGCAAAATGAGCCATGGCATGAAGAAGAGCAGTCGCTCATTGGCCAGGGTTTTCCAACCCAAATCGGTTGTCGGTGTTGCTTTTACTGATTGGCCTGCCCCTGAAGCCGACCAGGTTGCCGCACCGATGATCACTGTTGAGGAAGAAACCCAGCGAGTTAATATCACAGCAAGACTCAAGGCGACGGACAACTTCCCCCACCCTGAGAGTAGCCCGATCGACATTTCAGCTGTTAGGGACAGACAAGGCAATGAGTACTGGCTTGAGGGAACCCGGTTTTAGTCTATACATCTGAAGCACTCGCCACTTACTAAGTCACAAAGCCCATGTCATCTATCGTTGAGATGCTCACTACTATCGAGTCCGCGGTTTCGAGAATTGCTTTTCAAGTGTTTATGTGCCTTTGCCAGGTCTCTAAATTGGGCGCACTAAGCAAACAATCTCATTGCTCAATCTGACCCGTACGGCATAACGCCAATTCGTGGTAAAAGTTTAGAATGCCTTTGCATAGTCAAGATCCGGTTCTTCTCAATGATTCACTTCTCTGGTTGGCTTTCTCGGTCAGAATTGCCCATTTCCGCTTCCTTATTGCTTCGTGCATGGCCGCTCCGTTTCTCTGCCGATCATAGAAGACCGCACACTCGTTATATAGTTCCGGTCTGACCTCCTTGAATGCGTCCAGGATATCACACACCCTACTGCGAGTCGCTCTGGTCATGTAAGCAACAAATCTGCCAACACCTGGAGTTGGGTCTACTATACCTGTTCCAATAACACTCGTAGTTTTCAAAAAGAGGCCCAAACATGATTGGAAGGATAACCTCTGCACCATCGGTGACGAGGTCGCAGAAATGTGCGTCGTTCCATAAGCACAATGTACGCTCGACAACTTGGTAGTGTGGACTCGTCATGGATTTGGCAAGTTGGCGGAAGAGAGGTCCTTGGATTTTGAAGAATTCGGCAGAATCCTGGACTTTGAGGATGTCTTCGACTTCATTCAGGAGGAGAATCTCCTTTGTGCTGCTGACTTTGGGCCAGAAACGTAGCAGTCTGAGGATTACCTGTACTGGTCAGAATGCTGTAACGAAAAGGTAATTTCCATCGTCTTACAGACTCAGCAAGTGTTGCATCCTTTTCCAGAAATCTAACGATGCAGAAGGACAGCTGGGGGTGATACCTGCTTAGGAGCGTAGGTTTGTGGAGGGGGAGTAAGACACAATTCAGGAGTGTCTTATGCTCCTCTTTCAGGGGTATGGAGAAGCCGGCAATAATAGAGCCTATGATTTCCAGTAGTTCAGTTATGCCGTTGAACATTTCTGTCTCGTATGTAAATTGGAGGAAGATGTGGTTGATAGACCGGCGAATAAAAGATCGTAGAGTAGAAAATTTGACATAAATGGTGTGAAGGATGTTCTTCACATAGTCTCGCTCGCGGGGATCTTCAGAGTTGAGGAGCTCTAGAAGCTGAAGCATGAAGCCCTGTTGGACAAAGTCCTTGGCAACATTTGTCTCGAAATCGTCGCTCCTTACGAAGCACAAGAAGAGCTCGTAGATGATCTGGATGTGGGGCCAGGCAACCTCGAAAACTGGCGCGTCCAGCTCGAGTTCAAAGACCCCAGACGGGGTATTAGACGTGGGTGGCCGTAAAGGTCGAAAAAGATTCCTCGCCAACATGTCGAATACTTTCGAGTACATGTATGGCCTCATGTATCGCGTGTTAGAAGTAATACTGTCGAGAAGCTCGTGAAGTACAAGTCTCTTGATCTCCTTGGATTCCGCATGGCTGCTCGCGTCGTTGAAGTCGAAGATAGTATTACACTGGTCGATCTTCTGCATGACAAGGTCGTACCGCTGGCTCGGGGGCACGTCGTAGATGCTCGGAAGACGCTCTAGCTCTTTGCTAGTAGGTATATTAAAGCCAGTCGAGTTTCGCCGTTGTTGAGGCATCAGAAACACCGTCGGTATCGCATCCAGGCAGTCTATTGCCTTTTGGGTTGAGGGCAACTCCTGACTTCTTCCCGGCAGTGTCAGGTGGTGAGCTATCGCTTCCGTGGTATCCGGCGGGGAGAAATGCTAAGGTTAGATTTAGTAACATGCCGGTTTATCAAGGTCTCAAGCCGCTTACGACAGGTGCTAGGCTAATCCTGGCGGTTTCAGGCACTCCCGGGTCCGAATTACCGCAGTCAGTGTTTTCAATATCGCTTGTTGAAGCAACTTCATCCCGAATTTCCCTCGGCTGTTCGATGCTTCCCAGGGTCAAGGGCAAAGGGCGAACAGGACGCGAGGGTGACCGTTCGATGCGGGTATCGTTCATAACTGAGCTGGGAGATGGAGCTTCTAATAGAGATGACTGGCTGGATGAAGCTCCGGTTGGTAGAGACACAGCTTCATCTCTGGACGGCTTGTTCGTCTTGTTGGATTTGGTGAGGGGCTTGCCTCGTGAGATCTGTCGATACAGACGTCAGTTCTAGAGATCCAGAGCAACCAATGACAGGCTCGAGGGTTATAACTTGTTTCTGAAATCGCTTCATCCTCCTTAGCGACCGTTGTCGGCCCTCTATCGGGGCACATTCAAGTGAGGGGTTGTCCTTGGTGATGGAGGACTGTCGGATGGAATGACACACTCAAGTGGTGCGAGGAGGGGTAAACGCGACCTTGTGGCAAATAAATGGCTGGAGATAAGGTGTATTTGCCTCACCCAAAGTAGACAGAAACTAGCTACATAAACCTTCCGTGCGGGTTTCTAGTTCAGCATATAAGGTGATCGGCTGGTAGGTAGGTGTACAACTGCACATTAAAACTTTGTATGTGACACGTAGTTATTAGGCAAATACGAACTAACAGCAAGATTGCAGATACTGTCGTACGGCGGAATCCGGGTCCTCCCGTGCAGCTCTCGTGGATTGGAAAAACCGTTCGTTGAGCACTTGGCTCTCCCAGGGTGGGATAAAACTCTTCACCCACACAATTGCAACAAACCCGGCAGGGGTTCCGGCGACAGGGACTGTGAGATGATGCTCTTTGTTCAGTTGCCCGTTCGTTAACCAACCCTGTTAGCCAGATTCCCATGTTCAGGTTGTAAACGACAGGCAAGCGTGTGCTGCCGGAACAACATTTAGCAATCATCAGACGATTCGGAAACAACGAACCCTCCCCAAGCGACAGGGGCCACAGCGTTAGGCCATTACAAGTCACGGCAATTCCGAGAGCCGCAACGCCACATCGGCGTCACCGCCGTGCATCTGTAACAAGCCGTGCCAGGCCTCACCATCCTGGGGCTAGTTTAGGATCTAATCCTTGCCATTTTGAGAGCAGACCCCCCTCGCAATCTTCTACGTGGTTTCCCCGGATCAAAACTTTTCTCCCTGCAGTCGTCTGCTTCAAGCATCTGGCCGTCCCTCCCAAGCGTATCAAGAGTCGGTTGCTACTTTGTGAGCAGCTCTGTCGGATACTCTCGGCTGGTCTGTAAGTCACAAATTGAGAATCGAGGCATCTACTAGGAGAGAACCGGACAAGCAACTAGCCTCATACATTGAAGCAGCAAGGTTTAGCACTGGAGATGACACGGAAAAACACCACCAGGCACTAGATCGGGGGTGGAATATCTAGAAAATACACACAACGCCGCCCGTGGAGGTAATCCGGCACTCGAGATTTTAGTTGACCGAGGAGAGCCCCATTAAGGGAGTCAACGATGATCAGTTGGGATTGGGATGGGAATAAGGACATATCTACCAAGGACACGGTCGGCCCGATATGACCAGGGGGAATCAGTTCAAGGGAGGAAAAGAAGAAAAGAGAGGCCCATGTCACGCATCTCACATGGAAGAGCGACGCGAACCACAATCGGAGGTCAGCTTCAACCTCGAGATCCCGACACTTCCACGAATCCTTTCCTTAGCACCTGTCGACCTACGGGAAGGTGGAATGGCGAGTCTTGTAAATCATCAAGCCAAGAACTTGAATAATATCGCGCATCGATCTTGCCATGTGGCAGCGAGCAAAGCACTACCCCCCCGCCCAGCGGGCCGTATCTACGTTCAGCCGAAACAAGCCAGGGGACGATGACAATCTTCTGAGCTGAGCTGTGGAAGGATGGAGGCCATGGCATTAAGACGTAGCCAAGTCGGGATGGCCGAGGCAAGGTTATCGAAAAGGCCGGACCCCTGTGCGGATCTTTCTCGACCAACTGAAGGGTAGAGGTACCCCCATGCCGAACCAAGAGTGTGTCGACCCCGTTATAATACAATTCCGGCGCCGCGTGGATGGTCGGTCTACGACAAGGGGACTCCGCGGCGATGCAGTACATGCTTCCGGCTCGGTTCCCCGTAACAGAGGCTCGGTCTGACAGCCGATGCACCCCACAGTAGATCGGGGAGGCGGAACCCTTGGGGTACACGCGGATAATGAGTTGTCATGGCACTTCTCATTGTAGCATGGGTGTCTGAGATGATCTCACATGGGAACAAGGTGGTTATGCTGCTCAACACCGCTCAGCTAGTTGATTTACTGACGGGGGTCTGACCTCTCTTTAGTTCCGAGTCGGATGTTGACGGTAGCGTAGATATTTTTTGCTATGTATTATCGGAACGGTCCGTTCCCTGTATCTTTTTGTAGCGGGCTTGCTGGACTACCCGTGGACTAAACCTCAGAAGTTGGAGCGTGCAACATGGGTGCGGGCAGAAGAGATGATTGAAATGTGCCTCTTTCATCTATCGCAGAATAATAGTATTAGATTTTGAGGTGAATTATGTGTATTCATTTCTCTTCTCGTCTTCCTAGAGGCTCAAGGCAGGCTATTGATGCCTTTTTGCATCGTCAGCCTGTGGCGATAGGTGACGATGTTCCTGTGACAAATCCCTTCCTTTCCAGCAGCTTCCAATAGCTTTCTTCTACCACACATTCAACAAGATGATGGGTCGGTATTATTTCCGAAACAATAGATATAGAACGGTATAAGGCGTTTTGCAAGCCAGCAGGGCTAACTGGAAGCCTTAGTATATGCCGGGGCTAAGCGAGGCACGGAGGAAGGGTTGCCAGATGTCCCCTCCGGCAGTGCTGGCGACAGCAGAGAAGGTATCATGAGGGGTGCCCGGGATGCCAGGGGCCGAACCTTTGTCGAAGGCGACAAGGGAGACAGACGAGCATTGATCCGGATGCAGTCATCTGAGCACAGGGGACCACTGGGCAGGCCTCTCGAATTTACCCGATCCAGTGAGGCTGGGGTTGGTAGCGGATTATGCTCGCTGGTAGCTCGAGACGGAGCAGTTTCCTCCACGAAACCCGTTGCCTCTGATGATACCCTGATAGGCTGCATTCTAGGTTCTGTGAGCAAGGCATGCCCTAGCTGTATGCTCGAAGATGCTGTATATTGAGGATTTGTTGGGATGTTGGAAATATTGTTACGGTAGCACTTGCCACCTGTGCTCATCGTTGGCTTTGTGTGTGCAGAGGCGCCAGCGCCTCCAGGCTGGGTTCTTGCACATTCCGCCGGGCCGGGTCGAGGAGGATATCAAGACGCACGTGGCAGTAGCCGGGACTGTCATCAGAGCACTGGTCGAGCAGCTATGCAAGATGTAGAAGCAAAGGAACGTACGTCATAGGACAGACATTCGCTCCCCTGTGCACCTACCTGAGCGCCCCTAATGGATGTTTACTTTATCTACTTAGTTCTAACCAAAAAGAATAGGCTGCTCACATGTGATAAGAATCCCCTCGTCCTTCATCATCCAAGTTGTAATAAGAAACTCCCTCACATCACTAAAATGCTTCATCCTAAACCGCCTCTCTAGTGATTCGACCTTATTTAAGACGAACCCACGTTCGATCTCACCCGTGAGTTCCTTTGCAATAATAGCGATAGGCCATAAAAGAGTATTATCATAGGGCGAGACGGGCGACAGCAGACGAAGCAGCTCAACGCCCCACGACGGAAGATTTCCGATCTGCCAATCATTTTCATCTAGCTCTCGGGGACTATCGCCGAATGGGAACCGCCGGTCTACAAGCTTTTGCTTCCGGTAGACAGAGGCTGCTACGCGGTAGAGCTCTGAGACGATGCCCTGCTCATTCCAGGCCTCTGGTCGAGCAAAGTTTTCAAGTCGCCGAAAGTACGGATTTAGAACAAACGCCGGTTCTGCAACAGGAAGCCCCCCGCAGTCTTCGCTTCTGACAGGCGCATCGAGCGCGAAACTTGGAAACCAGTCCAGCCGTCCATCCCACAATGCGATCTCGTCATCTGTCACTGAGAGGTCGCCGGCACTTAGCCTAGCGATGATCTTGGGGAATTCGAAGCGCGATCCATGGTCACCGTGTCCAATATAAAAGTCCGAAAGCGTCGATGTGCGGAGCGAGGTTGACCTGACGAGATCGTTATAGAGGAAAAGGCTAGAGAGAAAGACAGTGGCCTCGTTCCACTGGCGCTTGGAGTTGTCGGGAGGACTTTTATTTGCAATGGCTTGAAATAGCCTAGCCGGGAAGAGCTGAGCAAAGAATCGCAGATGTGCAGTCACGTTTTCTTGTCGTTCCCCACTGAGCTTCTCGTAAAGCATCATAAGGACACATGTGGCGAGGAGATGCATGATATCGCCATTCTCGATAGTTGCTGCCCGAGATGTCACAACCCGGATGGCGGTGTCCATAGTTGACTCTGACTGGACGTCCTTCTGGACTCCGGGTGTGTTGATAACCGATCCAATGAGCTCCCTGCAACCGCGGAGGGCTTTGCATCGGAAGAACAACATGGGTCTTTCCATGACGAAGCTACCATGCTCCCAGCTTTGAACGCAGCTGAGAGTTAGAACGGCATCAAGAACCACCCGGCTTTGCATTGAGAGAGGAACAAAGATTCGTAGGAATGGGTTAGTAGGGCCAGCGCATGTTGGGTATGTCCTGGAGAAGCGTTGGATGTAGTGGTCGAGAGCGTGTGACTCTACAGGATCGAGTTCGAAGGGCCATTCTGATATTTGGCGGAGACGTTGTAGGCCGCTTTCCTGGCTAGACTGGTTGGAATAGGACAAGGCTGTGGCCGAATTGTAGTGTGAAATAGATGGGTTTTGATCTCTTCTTTGCGAACTAGGCTGGCCGGCGATAGGTTGGGTGTCATTGGTACGGTTGGTGGATTTGGATGGACCTCTTCTCTTCATCCCCTCTCTGCGAGAATCATCTTCCCAGACAAGCTTGATCTCGGTATTGCAATCCAAGCCCAGCCGTTGACAATTACCACATGGGAATGTGATACTGTCGCACTTCTTTCTCCTGTGATGGATAAGTCAATATTCGCTGAAACAAACTGCGGATAGCGTACCTATTCCTGCACGTCCAGCACCCAGTTCGAGATCGACGTTGGCGCTGCCTGGGTTCCATTGACTATTCAATGGTGTCAGATGAGACAGATTTCAAATTGAAAGGAGAGGACTTGCTGTTGGACTAGAGGCTTCCTGGTTGATCCCGAATACGTGATGTGAGGGGAGGGTTGAGGTTGAGGGATGAGGCGGCCAGCCCCCTGGACTATCAGTGGAACCGTCGATTAGCGCGTCTATTACCCCGCAAAACCGGAAGATAAGGGGCGGAAATGAAGAACAACCTTCCGCTTGCCCGTACGTTGGGGCATGGCACAAGCAAGTTTTCACTGGTTAAAGCATTCGTACGAAGCTCAGAGGGGAAGAAGTCATGTTTTATCTCGTCTGAGCGCCTTTCGGTGCAATTTCTGGAACGACAGGACGAGCTGACTAGCCGACTTAAGTAGAATCAAAGACTCGGCGTTTTTCTTTACAGTTAGATGGAAGCTCAAGTCCTGCAGAATTTCCTATGATAAGTGCTTATCACAGCCTCAGCAGTATATAGGTTTAAGACAAAGTTGGCTTTTAAAACTTCTTATAGCTTACAGCTGCCATCGAGTATCCCTTGTCGATAAAGCTCCATGTGAGGCTATTTTAACAATGGCACAAACGGGCGCTCAAAGAGGTAGAAAGAATGAGGACATCGGCGGTACTCCTTTTGTAACCTTTCATTCTCCATGACAAATGCAATTATTACTAATGCTTTATGATCTTTTCGCAAGCTGAATGGTTAACAAAGCAGTGCGAATAATACTAAGACCCTTCGGCACTACTGCGAAGGCAGCCCCATCTCCTCAGTCGTGTCCCGGATGTACTTGATCATCTCCTCTGACCACTTCTTGATCTCTTCCGGGCTGACAGTCTCAACTCTACACAAACCAGCCTTTCCCTCAGCATCTGACTCTGCGACATTCCTTGTGTACCGTTCCTTGAGGGCATCTGCAGCGATGCGGGCCCGCTGAGCAATCACATCCAGACGATATGTCGTCCATTGATAGTACAGCTCGGTGAGGTGAGACTTGTTCCTGACGTTCTTGTTGGTGGTGTCGTCCACGAGCAGGGGGTTCTTTGGCCGGAACGATGTGACGATGGTGACTCGTTCCGGCATGTTAGTTACAGGTGCTGCTGTATGCGTGATGTAGCGGCCCTGGAGGAGAACAGCGCAGCCCTGCACAGCCTTTAGTACCACAACGTACATGAGCAGGATACTTCACTTACCATTTGCGGTGCCTTCACCTTGAGGGTCGTCCCGTCGCCCTTCATGAGCTCCGTCTCGCCACCAGACATGTGTCTAGCATCTGAAAGCATCACGACGCAGACCCAGGGGTGGGAGTCCTCGTGCCACTCGATGATTGGCTTCGTCTGGTCCGTGACCTCCTGTTTCTTGGGCTTGTCCTGCTCGAACTTCTTGATGGCTTCTGCGGTGGCCTCGGGGGGCTCAACTGGGGTGTTTCTGACAGCGTCAAGCCCACCGGGTCCAAGCTGGACGTTGGTATGGCTGATTTCGTAGTCCATTGCTGGAACGAGCTCGACGCCAGCAATGTCACTGACAATCTTCAAAACTTCGGGAGAGTGCCAGAACTGATGGATGAATGGAGCATAGCGAGGAGCCATGCCGCGAAGCTGGACGGAACCGGGACGGGTGTGGTGGAGGCAGTTGTCAAGAACATCCTTGCTGAAGAGATCTTGTCGATGCTGCAGAACAGCCTCATAGGAGAGCAGCGGGAACGGCTCTGTTGTTGCAACTGGCGACAGCGCAGTAGGCTCAAGGGCAAGGTCCTTCATGGCCAAGATAGACGAAGGAGGGGAGTAGGCCAGGTGCTTGGCTGGGCTGAACTGCACATCAGAACCCTGTTTCAAGGAGGCAATCTGCTCGCGGCTGATTGACCCCTGGGCAAGGGGAGTTTCGATAAGAGCTGAAGGAGCCATGGTGGTTGTGTCTTGGATTGCAGAGTCAATGACTCGGAAAAGGCAGGGGTACCGATATGAGAAATGGAAGTTGGTGTTGGTAGTGAAGAGATAAGACGCTGAACAAGCCATACTTACCTTCTTATATACATAGCTGCTCTAGGGGACTATTTTCCCAAAAGAGGTTATTCTAGTCGCGCCGTGTCACTTACCCACTTTCGCAACCCCTCGTGATGATAACGAGGATGAGAACAAAGTACATGATCACGCTCTTCCCTGCAACAGCCAATCTCTCAGCCGGTGCACCCCAGAGAATACCACCATGATGCTATATGGGCGAGTAACGCTATACCATATCTGGGGGATTCGACGCGCGCTCGGCTTCTCGGAGTCGAGAACGTGTGGAGACGGCTATGACCTTCCGATGACGTCGAGTGCAAGATTCAGCAATGTCCCGGACGAGATGGTGCGCGCTATAGTTATCGCTTCAAGGTTACGTACTCGAAGCACCGGCATGGCTGCTTGTTGTCAAGGGGCCAAGTCCAAGCACACACTCGGACACTCCCCGTCTCCTTCAAATGCGTTGCATACCGTGGTCTCAGTCACTTATCTCTGGGTGAGAACGCTATACCGTATCTGGGGGATTCGAAGCGCCGGCTTGGCCGCTATCTTGGGCCGAGCTTGTCGGTATGAAAAGCGGAGCTGACTCGGGATGGAGGCGACCCCGGTCTCGCTAGGCCCTCCCCGCAAACCCCAGCTTTAATCATGATAACTCGGGGTCTTGTTGGTGTTGATAACTGGTATAGATATGACGGCGCAAGGAGCTCTTATTTCCAACGATTTCTCCCACCAGCAACACAAACATCGACCCTCATCTTCTTCCATCTCGCTTCTTGACATTACTACCTCTAACTCATAACTATGGAGAATGTTGACATGAACAAAGACGTCAAGGTTCCAGAAGTCATGTCCCCCAATGAGAGGACTTTGACTAATGAGTCTCGAACCAATGGCAAGATCGATATCACTGATGACCAAGACTATCATGGCATCGACACTCGTGCTATTCCGTCCGGAGCGGACGTGGTGTACGAGAGGAAAATTGCCGTTATGAACCAGGCTCTCATTGACATGGGGATGGGGTCTTTCCATTGGAAGATCTTCGCCATGACGGGCTTTGGCTGGTTCGTGGATAATGTGAGAGTCCCTTGCCGTACCAGCGCTCCGTTGCTGACTGAGTAGTTCTGGATGCAAGCCATCACCATCATCAGCGCCCCAGTCCGGAACGAGTTCGCAGTTAAGAGAATCGCCTTTCTCACGGTGGCGAAATACGCCGGCCTTGTCGTCGGCTCTTCGATGTGGCCAATGACGGCCGACTTCATCGGCCGTCGGCTCGCCTTCAATATCACCCTGCTCCTGTCCTCCGTTGCTGGCCTGGTCGGCGCCGGGAGCCCCAACTTTGTCGCCATCGCTACATTCTGCGCCATCATCGGCGTCGGCACGGGAGGCAACCAGCCCGTCGACAGCGCTATCTTCCTCGAGTTCATCCCGGCCACGCATCAGTACCTCCTCACCATGCAGTCAGCGTTTTGGTCCCTTGGCCAGGCCGTTGCAGCATTGATCGCATGGCCTCTGATTGCGAACTACTCGTGCCCATCTGGTCTTCCTGCTGGAGAGTGTCGATTCGAGGATAACCTTGGCTGGAGATACACGTATTGGACATTCGGCGGTCTTACACTGGTCTTGTTCTTGATGCGTCTTCTCTTCCGCGTTTACGAAACGCCCAAGTATCTCCTCGGCAAGGGTCTGGATCAGCAGGCTGTGGATGTCGTTCAGAAGGTTGCCGCCAGGAACAAGACCACAACCTGGCTTACTATCTCGCACTTTGAAGCCATCGACGCTGAGTTGAACAATAACAACACGACAGTCGAAGATCGGGCACCCAACGTCAACCACCGGAACATCGTCAAGCGAAACATGGAAAAGTTCAGGCCCGACAAGATTCGCTCCCTCTTCGCCAGCCCTCAAATTGCCATATCTACTTCCCTTATGCTTTTCTTGTGGTGTTCTATTGGCATGGCCTATCCGCTCTACAACTCCTTCATTCCTATTTACCTCGAGAACAAGGGCGTCAACCAAGGGAGCTCCTCTCTTGAGAAAACATATCGCAACTACGCCATCCAGGCTGTGTGCGGCATCCCAGCTTCCATCCTCGGCGGCTTCACAGTCGATCTGAAGAAGGTCGGGCGCAAGGGCACAGGAACCTTTGCCTGCATCGGAACTGGTGTCTTCCTCTTCCTCTTCACCAGAGCAAATTCAGAAGCTGGCATCATTGGATTCACTTGCGCGATTGCATTCTTTCAGAACCTTGTTTATGGCCTCCTTTATTCGTACACCCCTGAGCTGTTCCCTGCGCCCATACGAGGCACAGCGAATGGACTTGTTGCTATGTTTAATCGGCTCAGTGGGCTTATGGCACCTATTATTGCCGCCTACGTTGGGATCGAGACGGACTTGCCTGTGTGGATCTCGGCTGCTTTATTTGTTATTGGCGGTGTGGTCTTCCTTATCTTGCCGTTTGAGACTAGGGGAAGAGCGGCTGCTTAGGCTATAAATGTAAATTTACTCTATCTAATTGCTGTCTGATTTGACTCTTATAGAGGCAAGTTCGTCACGTGGGGGACTCTCGTGACTGGGCACATAACAATCATTGCCTCATTAGATTACACGTAAATCAACATGTGTCGGAGCTGTAGCAAGGGGCTCTCGTGCAGTGAGTGTATGTGAGTTGATGAAGCACAATGACATCCTTATCTGGACGATACGTAGAAAAGAACGCGAACAGCGGCTCACCATCCCGCCCCCATCACCTTATACCGGAGCTACAGCGTCAATTCCGATGATTTTCCCCCTAAACGCCCCGTCTATATGGGATGAACTTCAAAACTAACGCAAGCGCTCGTTCTCTCTACCACAAAGCGTGCACGAGGCAATGACAGGAAGCAGCATCCGATCATGTGGTCGGAGGCTCAGGGAACATCAAGTGGCCTGAGGCGAGTTGGAGATGTCACTAGGGCGTGTAGTCAAGGCGGTTTTCCTTGTTTCATTGGGACCACTTAGTGGCCCTTCCTTGTAAGTTGTAACCCAATCAGTCCCGCTGGGTTACGAGCCAGACAGCAGATTTCGCGGTGCCGGATGTGTCCGTCCACCAACCGAAGTTCCGAGTCACGTGAGCGGGTCGGGAAGACTCAACACAGGCGCCAAATTCCGAACCCCACGAAGCTTGCAGCAAGATCTACCGTTGGCTTGTGAACATGTTCCGGAGCTAGGAGCAAGGAGGAGAACGGCGTGCCGAGGGGGGATAAGTCGGTGGAATTGAATGCAGAGGTTTGTCTTGAGATTATGGCATTGGCTGCAGTACCCCTTTTGAAATAGCATAAAACTTGTGAATAGTTACGATCCTGAGCCTCTCGATTTGTCGTGATATCAAATTTCGACCCCCCGTCGCTCTCACAGCGTTGCAATGGCGAATTTCGATTGGCATGCCGAGAGAACTGATCTCTCCGGCATAGCACTGCTGGATAGGGCGCCCGAGAGCGAGGGCATTGATCTCAAGGCAGTCCGCCTTTATCGTCAGGGTCGACTTCGGGAGCAGATGGCCAAGTATGGAGTTGATGCCGTCATTCTCTCTGATCCTGTCAATATTCGCTACGCGACTGGTACCCGGAACATGCAAGTAAGTCTCCTATGGCATTTGGCCGCACCTTAGGATCGCATAGCCTAATCGAAGTCGCGGCAAAGGTTTTCAGCATGCGCAATGCTCCCTCCCGTTACCTCCTCCTTACCGCGAAGCGATCAATCCTCTTCGAATTCACAGGCTGTCTGCACCTCGCCGACGGCTACGAGACAGTCGACGAGGTACGCCCCGGAAAGACCGCCAGCTTCGTCGCCGCGGGCCCCGACATCGAAAAACGAGAGACATCCTGGGCGGCGGAAATGTCCGAGTTGATCACCGAAGTGCTCGGTAGGCCTGTCGAGGGTATCACCGTTGGCTTGGAACGTCTCAACGCAAACACTGCCATTGCGCTTAGCAACTGCGGGCTCAAGATCGTGGATGCGCAGAGGCCTGTCGAAATGGCCCGCTGTATTAAGTCGCCCGAGGAAGTCAAGTGCATCGTTGCCTCTCTCCGCGCCACCGAGATCGCCGTAGGCAAGCTACGTGACGCAATTCGTCCTGGTATCACCGAAAACGAGCTCTGGTCGGTATTACACAAATCAGTCATTGAGCAGAATGGCGACTATTGCGAGACGCGCCTACTAAGTGCCGGCCCACGCACCAACCCTTGGTTCCAAGAGACGGCGAGCTATGAGATCAAGAAGAACGATCTTGTCGCTCTCGACACCGATGTCGTAGGTTGTCACGGCTACTACTCTGATTTTTCGCGGACATTCCACGCCGGGCCTGATCTGCCCAGCGAGAAACAAAAGGAGCTTTATAGAGTGGCACATGAGCAGGCACGTTTTTCATTCGTCCTCCTGCGCCTGAAGGGATTTCTCTAACGCCGCAGACAGGTCACTCACAACATGAATATCCTAAGACCCGGCATGACGTTCCGCGAATACGCTGACCGAGCGTGGGACATCCCGGCCAAGTACTACAAGAACCGCTACTACCTCTCCGCGCACGGGTGCGGACTGACGGGAGAATATCCCTACCTCTACCACCATGGTGACTTCCCGGATGCCGGTTATGACGGTGTCATTGAGCCGGGCATGGTTATCTGTGTGGAGAGTTATATCGGGGAGGAGGGCGGCACCGAGGGCGTCAAGCTTGAGCAGCAGGTGTTGATTACTGAGACTGGCATCGAACTGCTGTCTGAGTTCCCATTCGAGGAGTCATTGTTGAAATAAATTAGATGCTAGAATATGAAAATGCAAATCATGGCTTACACCGACTTTGTTCTAGTCTTCACAGAACTTGGTTCTTGGATGCATGGATGGCTTACCAATAAGATCAGATAAGGAATGCAACATCCCATGCAGTGTCTCCAAAGATAACTGCCCTCCTTCTGTCTAAATGAACACAGCTCGTCGTTGAAGGGGTGAAGCCGCGACCCAGACAGTTTGCCAATCAACGCAAATAGCTTTAGCGCAGAGTGAATCTGATTTCCCACAGTCTTGCTTGAGACATCCTTAAATCACCAAGTGAGATTCTATCTGACGGATGCGAGGGCTGTCTCACTCACCCAAGCCGTAAAGAATGCAATGTAAAGTACAAGACTTGCGTTGGAAATGTATGTGAATTGAGAGATTACGCAAGACCTATCCGACTGGTTCCTGCCCATTATACAGCATGAAGTGGTTTAATAACTCGTCTATATACACCTGCTCAATCTCTCCTCCATTTAGTTCAAAATCATTATTAAACTCGGAGGCCGGATCGCCAGCTGTGTGACTTGATTGCGCCTTCGCCAAAGGATGTGTTAGATGGGTAGTGATCTGAATCCTGGCGTTCAGTGCTTGTCCCAAACCGGGTTTCTGGGAGCTCATATGACAAATATCAGGGTCAAGCAACTGCCATAACAGCCCGGGTGGAAAGGTGACCCCCCCTTCAGTCTCGCTCGAGTTCGAGTTCGCGTTTTGGCGATAATGATCCGAAATGAGCTGTAAGTTCTGGAATATCCCTAGCTGGATTGGCTGTCAGCGGAGCTGATATTGGTCTCGTACTATGATCCCCTAGTATGGTTGGGGGTAAACGGATTCACCTACCTTCTGAGACATATGAGACCACGTCTCTGACATGCGAGACAGGTACGTGTTACACCAAGTAACATCCTGTGCCGCTCTCTGGGAAACTTGGGCATCCTCGACAAACTGTAAAAGCCAAGGTATTGTCCCCACTGCGGCAACCAAATGCCCGACGAAAGGATCGTGCAGCTCGAGCTGATGCTCGTCACAAAGCCGCAAGAAACGAAAGACCCAGCCCGAGTGAAACAAGGCGGCGTCTACGGTATGCTGTAAGAACATGCCAGATTGGAGGCCGTTTGAGCAATGGCGGATAGCAACAAGGTGTACAAAAGGATGGTTGAGTATCGACAGGTAGGCGTGACACTGAATCTGCATCAACACCCAGGGAATCCAGTACTCCCGCGCCTGCTGGACATCGAGCGGGGACCGCTTCGAGAAGGCGACGTTCCTAAGCAGGTGCTTCGCGGGAAGCTGTGAATCGCATTCGTATATTCTGGCCGTGATTCTTGCGTACTTGGACTCTGGAAGCCACGGAGACTCAGGCTCAGCAAGTCGAATATGGTGCAGCCACAGCGAAAGGTGGCCCCAGTTCGAAACCATTCTAATGTAGTAGGCAGTAATTCCAAGGTCCGTGCTAGCATTATAAGAGTTATAGAGATCTCGCGGATAGTCCTCGCGTCCGCTTGATGGCAGTGCTTGCGGTACGGGAGCACTTTCAGGGAAGTCTGAACCAAAAAGGAATTCCTCAGAAGGACAGAGTCTCGGACAGAAGGCCTTTTCTAGAATATAAACGCTCCAGTAGCACCTCAGGCTTAAGTCTGCATCGATTGACTGGGGTAAAGTGTCGTTCGCTACCGATCGACAAGCTTCGAGCCGAGATGCGATGCCGATGGTCATCTGGGCTTGGTACGGCTTGCATACTATTCGCATATCGTTAGAAAAGGTCGTGTCACTGGAAGAGGACTCCAAATACCAAGAATGTCTCTCAAAGCGAGTAGACATAGTGATTGGATGACCTCAAGGCTTGGGACTCCCGTCGAAGCAAGCTTCTGTACTTCCTCTTCCGCAAAACGCGCGTATGTCTCGATTGTATCGGTCTGTGTAGAGTAACTGGTGAGCTGAGCGTCAAATGAGAGACTCAATGCTAGGAAGCTATAGAGGAGGAACTGAGGGGTCGATTTGAGGTAGTTTAATAATTCGGGAGGTCGAAAAAGTGGCATAGGTTGTAGATGAATCGTCCTTTGGTAAATATCAACAGCATCGGCCAGTGTCTCGGGTGATACGCCGGGGCTTCAAGTAAGGATTAGTGTCCATGATACCACTGAGTAAGCGTCGAGATAACTGACATTGTGAAATTGAAGGCAGGCTGGTCTGTGATATCTTCGTCGGCAGTATCGAAGAAGTCTTGATGAATGTCGACTTGGGCTGCCGATTCTCGCCCGAGCGCATGACCTTGCAAAGATGACTCGGAGCCATCGTTTGGCGCAGGTCTTTCTGGTTAGGAACCAACCGCAATACCGACAGGTGGGGAGTGCCCTACTGCAAAAGTCCGTGTATATCTTGGATCTCTGATTCTAACTGATGGAGCCTGTCCCGAAGAGATGATGGCTTTTTCGCCCTTTGGCCCACCAGTCAGAAGTTTTGAACCGGGAGTAGACAACAAAAGCAACCTACTTTTTTTTACCAGTTGCAGTGAGTGATCGTGGCACCCTGTTTCGATAGCTGCACGTCCGACCAAGCCGCACACAGCAGGAACATGCTGGCCTCTCAGCAGGGCATTTGGTCTTCTTCTCGCTGCACCGGGTTGCTGGTATTCGTTATTGAGCCATTCATAGTCGACGGATTACTCACCGACAGGGTTCGCATGCCTGGCGGCTGCGTGGGTCGCGCTCGCGGGTTGTGTTCGTGCTCTGCATGATAGGGCGAGCCTGCTGATCGGTTCGGAGGATGAAGAAGTTGAGTTAAGTGTCTCCGGACAGGGCGGAGACTCGGAGTAAGAAGTGAGCTTCCGAAACTCCGCCGCGTCCTAGCGAGCGTCGTCCAGGCGGTCACGTGGGCGGGTTCTTAGAGCACACTTCTAGCCTGTTTGAGTCTAGACCTATTTTGTCAAGACTTTGAGGTTCTGTGCCTCTTCGGATGTCTCGCAGTGGATGTCCTCGCTGCGGTCAATCTTCTTCGGTCTCCATTTTATTGCACACCAAACCTTGATTTCGGTTGCCAAGACGGTGCAGACATACAGTGTTCCGGGTCAAGTCCGATTGGTCGACTTGCAACCCAAGCACCTGGCGCCCACCAGGCTAGATGGGCACTGCCATGGAGAAAGAGCGAGGGTAGAGTGCCTCAGTCCGTCCATCCTCTCTGATATTTCTCCCACCGGACAGAAGGGACTAGTGACAGCCAGATGGCAAAGCTGTCAGCCCTTGCGAGAGCGGCATCAGGGGCACCCACATTACCTTGACCGGAAAAGATAGGGGTGATAATGAGCATTTCTAGTGATGGTAATGTCAACGCCATCGATAAGGAAGTGGACACACCAATGAGTCCACTAATCTTTGGGCAAGAGGAAATCGGAGGTAGTGATAGAAGTGATTCCGATAGCAAGCTTGTTACTGAGAATGACAAGCAATCTCTGTGCTAGCTGAGTCGATACGACCTACCCCGAGACTATGATCAATCAATTCACACGTTAAACCTCCCCGCCCATCAAGATTGAGGCGAGACACTCCTCCAAACTTCCCCAGGATTCTTACCATCGTTCGAGACTTGGGAGCACCGGTTGCTCGGTTTCAAGACCGGTGACTAAGGGAACCCGAGCACGACACCTCCCAGCGACAGGTCTTGGCGCCCCATTGATGGGTTCGGATTGCGCCCGCTCACTCAAACAATACAAGCCTCCTGACGAGGGCGGGGAAAGGGAGGTGATAGTGCGGGGGTTGGACCGGTGCTTATCATGTCTCATTTGCCTATATAACGGCTGTGTGTCCCAATACAACCCTTTTCGATCCACAAGCTCTTCACCAGACCTCTCCTTTTCATGACCTCATAAGTCACGCATCCTTTCAATTCTCCCTTCTTACTCATTGCTTGTTGAGTGCTATGGACACCCATTCATCAGGCATGATGCATTCAGACGGAGAAAAACATACCACCGCAGGTTCTGCCGACCTGGGCAACATCCACAATATTGACAGCCTAGCCGATATGGGTCACCTGCACCGCAGGTTGAACAACCGTCAAATTCAGCTTATCGCCGCTGGCGGCTCCATTGGAACAGCTCTCTTCATCAGCATCGGCGGCGGCCTCGCTAAGGGCGGCCCTGTTAGCCTTGTGCTCGCCTTCACGCTCTATACAATGATCCTTGCCCTTGTCAATAACTCCGTGGCCGAGATGAATACGTATATGCCTGTAGCTGGCGGCTTCGTCCGCCTTGCTGGCTATTGGGTAGATGACGCACTTGGCTTTCTCGCAGGGTGGAACTTCTTCCTCTATGAAGCTTTCCTTATCCCTTTCGAAATCACTGCTCTAAACCTTGTCATTTCCTTTTGGAGTCCGGAGATAACGAAGGCGGCGCCAACTGCCGGTATCTGTGCCGCTGTTATCATTCTCTATGGGTAAGGTCTCATCATTCCTGGCGTTACACTCTGCCCCAGGCGCTATTGTCGAATACAAACTCTGACTAACCTGCTGCTAACAGACTTATCAATATCCTTGCAGTTCGAGGATACGGCGAGGCTGAGTTTTGGCTCTCTGGCGGGAAGCTCGTTTTGATCTTCATACTCTTCCATTCACCTTTATCACCATGGTTGGCGCCAACCCCAAAGGCGATGCTTACGGTTTCCGACACTTTTCGACCCCTTTTGCTACATACCTGTCGACTGGTGACCTTGGCCGGTTTGAGGGGTTTCTTGCCGCTCTCTTTACTGCCTCCTTCACCGTTGTTGGCCCCGAATACATCTCGATGGTGTCTGCGGAAGCTCAGCGTCCATCCATCTATATCAAATCAGCTTTCATCACTGTTTATTATAGATTTTGCATCTTTTTCATCGTGGGAGCTTTGGCCGTCGGGATCGTCGTCCCGTATAACCACCCTACACTCGTCGAGCTGTACTATGGCGGCGGAGGTGGCAGCACGGCCGCTGCCTCTCCTTACGTTATTGCTATGGAAACTCTTGGTATTGGAGTTCTCCCACATATCGTCAACGCCTTGGTCCTCACGTCAATCTTCTCGGCCGGAAATACATACACATATTGCACTACACGAGCCCTCTACTCGCTAGCCCTCGAAGGCCGGGCACCCCGGTTCCTCCGGTATTGCAATAAGAAGGGCACTCCAATCTATTGCTTTTGCATTGTTATGCTGTTCCCTTTTCTCTCTTTCCTCCAGGTAATTGGCCTCGGCATAGCTGATCGCTTCAGTCATCAGAGACGGGCTAATGTCTTCGTATAGGTCAGCAGCAGCTCAGCCGTGGTCTTGACGTGGCTGATCGCCCTCATTACCGGAGGCGGACTGATCTCTTTTGTCATAATGTCCATCACATTCATCCACTACTATAAAGCTTGTGTTGCTCAGAACGTTGATCGAAAGACTCGCCCCTATTATGGCTACTTCCAGCCCTACAGTGCTTGGATTGCGCTTATCACTCAAACCACCATCCTTTTTGGCTACGGCTACTATGCATTCCGCACGTGGAACGTTGAGACCTTCTTCCAGAATTATGCCATGCAGATAGTGGCTGCAATTCTCTTCATCGGATGGAAGGTCATCAAAAAGACGAAGTACATCAAGCCTCACGAAGTGGATCTCGTTTGGGAGCGTCCTCAGATTGAGGCCTATGAGGATTCTCTCACAGGAAAACCTGTCGGATTCTGGACTGAGATGATTCAGCTGCTGGGTTTCCGACGGCATATAGGGGATGAGGGCGTTTGAGCTTCCTCTGGGGCATGTATCATGCTCTGTAGGACACGCCAAACTTACACCTTGAGAAGGCAGAAACAACGGTGGCCGCTGTGGCCTTGTTGATTGGGACAACGATGATAGTTTAGTTCCAAATTAGGCAATCAATTTAACACGCACTCCCTTGTTCCAAAGTAGCCCAATACGCTTCCCTTGCAAAGCCTAATATAATACTCTACAAAGGCTACCTTCCTTTATACTAGCTACATCGAACTAGCAACGCTCTAATAAAGTAAATGCGAGCAAGCCAAGTGCCGGCTGGGAACTAATGAAACCCCCAGAGGGAAGCGAGACCTAGGCTCCCTGCGCGGCCCCTTGAACCTTTCCCGCAGTACCCGAAACGGTCAGCAACTTGATGGTATATTTAAAGGTAGCTCATCTCGTAGTAACTTCTACTCTAGTGCAACCTCTACCACTCCAAAGCGCTCTGCTGCTTACTACATTTGAAGCTAGAACACTTGAGCCCCTTAGCATCGTTTTAGCCTTGGGCTTCTACGGTCGGTCCTTGGAGCTCGAATCTGCCTCGTGTTGGAAGCCCGGCTGTGCCTTCCAGGGCCCTGGTTCACCCGGTCGCTGCTCTAACGCGGTTGAAATTCTCTCATATCCGGTAAGCAAGCATGAAATCACTCGAGTTGAGGAAGAGAATAGCCCCTCTTACTAGTTTCTATCGAACAGAGATCATAGAAATAGGTACCGAATAAAACCGGCTGATTCCCCTATTTCGCGCTCGATGCACGGTTTACGACGGCTACAGCTGGATCTCGTGAGTCCAATAATGAGCCATATAGAAGTATCATTTTTGCTAATCATCTCTCTCTAGCTTTAATGATGCCGAGACTTTCTAAATGAAGATCGATTATGCCAGAAGAATAGGTCTTCATGGTCTTATGATCTGGGCTTTCGATCTCGACACCCAAGTCTCGAAGCCCTAAGGGCTATGTCCAAGGGCGAGCTTATCGGGCACACCCAGGCTCCCTTCTCGCTGGTGAATCTCAAGCGCGTCTTCGCAGCTCAAATTCTCCCCCCTGAGGATGCTTCTGGGTCATGGAGGGAGGTGTTGAGAGCATTGTCGTTGTTGAGATGCCCGATAATGTGGGTTAAACACTTCAAATTCTGTTTCCTGGCCAATCTTGCCGACGCACACTTATAAACCCCTAACTCCTTAGCCCGAGCTATTTCTTAAAGAATCTAAAGGTCGACAATAATCTATTAGCTTTGGTCTATTTTACTCTTATTAAACTCTTTTATAGGTTAAAGTATATTGGCTATTTACTTGCCTGGAGCTATTATTCATCTAACCTTTCGCGCGTCCGCACTCTCCGCCTTCTCTAGATGATTGATGTTACTGATCTTAATCGCATCCTCTGCCATGGTAATGGTAGCGGCTGCGCCGTCCCCATCAAAAAGCCAGGCCATGTTCTCTAGAGTACGGCCTCGAGTTTCAGGATAGTAAAACCACACCGTCACGAGCATTGCGACTAAGACAATGATGAATACGAAGTAGTACTTCCACTGAATGGCGTCAAGTGCAATGGGGTTGACGAATATGTTGAAGAAAACAGCGGCGAGCGTGGTCTGAAAGGTAACTGAGAGACCCTTAGCACGCAGGCTGTAAGGCCAAATCTCGACAGGATAGGAAACCAGAAGCGGTGTGAGGGCGATGTCATATCCAAAGAAGTATCTGTTGATCACGCATAAGTAGTTGAAAGAAGGAGTGGGTTTAAGAAGGGGTATTGTCTGTTTTTAACATACATAAAGAGGAAAGGGATAACGGCGATACCCGTCGAGGAATTCTGGGTCGCAGCAAATCCTGCCGAAAGGCCCGTGATGATGATATAGGAGATGAGCATGACAGTTCCCTATCGAATCAAGTTAGCTACATTCCACAGGGGGACTGAACCGATGGATAACTTACAGAGGCCAGAAACAGAGCTCGGCGGCCAACTTTGTCGACGAGTACCGCGGCAGTGGAGGCCCAGATGAGATTCCAAATCTGCAGGCACGCTGAAATCAAGGTCTGGTTTGTGACAGATGTGATCCCCACGGTTTCCTGTTGAAGACTTTGTCAGCACCTCTCTTACGGATCCGAGTCGTCGATGACCGGTCCAGGGGCAACACACCAAAACCATGGCCAAATAATAGCTAACGACCCCATTCCCACTCCACTGTGCAAAGATTCCTAGGCTGACGCTGATGAACAGACGGTGTCTGTTACCAGGAGTGCTATAGAGATCAGACCACGAGGTGGAGTCACTGGCTTCCTTTTCGGCCCTGAGTGTCGCCTCAATTTCGGTCATCTCGAATGCGATGAGCGGCGCATTCATGTCTCCTCCGGCATGGATCTTGGCCAGAATCCTCCGGGCTTCTTCTACTCGATCGACGGATACGAGCCATCGAGGAGACTCATCAATCATCAGGAAACCCGGCAATGCGGCGAGAGGGATGGCAATCTGGAGCAGAGATGGGATCCTCCAGGACCAATGATTCATGTTTCTTGTGGCAAAAGTCGCCCATGCCGCAACAACAGAGCCGACGTACCAACCACAGTTGTACAGACTGGAGGCAACGCCGCGTTGGGGAGGGTAGGCATTCTCGGCAATGAGAAGCGGCACCGAGAGGAAGAATCCCGAGGCAGAACCCAGGAACAATCGAGCCAGAACAAAGGCAACATCGCCATTTGCTGCCGTCTGTAAGGCAGTTCCAAGAGCAAGGAAGGCGTATCCAACCCAGATGCCGAGTTTTCGACCGTATTTGTTGCAAATCCATGCCGCGGTGGGATAGACGATGACGCTGCCGAGCGAATAGATAGCGTTGATGAATCCCAGCCACGCACCCGTCGGGCTATCCATAAAGCTATGCCACTGTGGTAGAGCCATCAATGAATTCATCAAAGATCCGTCGTAACCGTTGGATGAAGAGAACATAATGAGCGAAAGAATGCAAAAGTTGAGCTTGATGAGATGCTTCTGCTTGTACCATGGCCCGTCGTCGGGTAGGACAGCAGCCAGCTCTTCACCGACCGCATTTGTCTTTGCAGACTTTGCATGGTGGGTGCCAGAGTTATCTTTGGTCATGGTCGGTAATTGGCTTGTTGAAAGCTATGTGTTTGTTTCCAGAAAGATGTTGTGGATATGAGAGGAAGATGGGAAAGCAAGATGTGCCAGAACACAGTTGAGGGGGTCTACCAACTGGAGTCGAAGAGCGGCAGGATTATGATAACTTATATGAGATTGTTTCGCCTCCGATCTTGGCCTCAATAGCACAGGCATACTGATAACGGGCTAACAGCCCTTGCTGCTTGTCGTATTGGATCTATTGCTGTCCTCTCCGACACTGATGGTGCGACGGCGCAACTGCCGACAGCTCTACCGGGCTTACTGTGCCGCATCTTGGTCGTTTTCTCTCCTCGGATTGCTCACTTCAATCGAATCATGCTAGTCTAGGAGCGTGTGATCGATGATCAGTTTGAGCTGGATGCCCGTCCCCACTACTTTACAATTTAGTATCGTTTCCCAGAAACCAAATCATTCGTTCTGCAGAGCACGGACGGGTGCATGGCCTTGACAAGGATTGAGGGCTTAAAGTTGCCATATGCAGCCGTCGATAGAATGATTTGCCACAAGCAAGCATAAGAAGCCTGGCTAGAAATGGGTCCCAAGCCCGAAGGCGAGGGTTTACCGACGAATGAGCAGCAGGTTGAGCCCACAGTGTTAGTGGCAGCTCCGTGAAGAATCCGGGGTAGTCCGGGGTTGTCTGGGGTTGTCTGGGGGAAGTGGGCGGTCCCTAGGCTCAGAGAGGAATAGCTACATTACCTTATGCTTACACAGGAGCCAAGCTTTCCCTTCACGCCGTGCTTGTCACGAGATTGGTCTCAATGTGGCAGCTAGCGATGGGACAGGATCGGCCCGAATCAAACTCTGATTCTAGCTGGGCAGCCTTCAGCAACTCTCCTGAGAACTCTGATAGGTGAATCTAAGCCGTAGATCTGCCGTGATACGGAGTCTTGCATGGGGTATTTTATCTTGGGTATATGTGAAGTCACTATAGCGAGTTCGCTTTATCGATGGCGTTGGTGGAAACTATTAGTTTATCCTTGTTCGTGGCGTTTAGGTGCGCTATATATTCTCGGTGTGGCCGAGGCATACATACAAATCTTACCCGAACGCAATGCGATTGGGTATACTGATGATGGCATACGCGTCCTTGTTTTGCTAAGGTGGAGCAGGCACTCTTTCTCAGCACGTAGTGGCGGGGCTTCAGTGTGGGAGTTACGTACTGTAGTGGTTGACACTGTCCCCTAGTTCGCCTGCGATGGGCTGTCTGTTGACATTACGACTACGACTCTAACAAATGCAAGGTTGGAGAAATCCAATTATACCTGGCTAAATCACTGTGCTTTCCATGTACGACCTAGGTCTGTCTCATCCTCGGAGCCAGATTGTCTCATGGATAAAACCTCATCCATGCCCACCCAAGCCATAGAAGACACATCAACACACAGCTCGGACTCGGCCGTTTCACGGGGCTTGTCCCCCCGCCCTCGACTCCCTCCTCTCTATCTCATAAGCCTCAGCGGTAGCTTCACCCATAAACTTGCCAGTCTGTGCCGTAGGGACTGCAACTTCGTCCCCGAAAAGCGCCGCAATCTCCTCAAGCGATTTCCCAGACTAGTACATTAGCATCAATTCAAACACCAAGATCTCAAGTACATACCGTCTCCGGAAGAAGGAAAAAGTAAAATAAAGCAGCGGCCAGATTCGTCGCGATAAAGAGCGAGTAATATCTTTCAGTGTTAGCTCCTCTTGAAACTCTCCTAGAATGCTCTGATCATAAACACTCACCGCCAACTAACGGCCGCAATAGCCAAAGGCGTAACCTGCGACAGCATAATCGCAATGACCGACTTTGACGCCACGGCAAATGCAAGCCCCTTTGTCCTTAGGAAGAATGGGAACAACTCGGACGGCACAACCCAGATCATAGCATTGAAAAACACGGCATAACTCATCGAGTAGATGAAAATCGCCGCAATGGCTGCCCTCGCACCATCCTTGTTCTGGTTCTCACCCGTGCCAAACTCGGCGCTCAGGGCCATGAGCAAGGAAATCATGGCACTGAGCACGAGAGAGCCAGACCACAGCGTACGGGTGCGCGGCCACTTGTCCGCCACGACGACGAGGTAGATGACCTGTCCGATTACACCCATCATGCCGTACGCGCCACTGATGAGGAGGGCGTTGCGGCCAGTGAAGCCGACAGCCTGGTAGAAGATGCCTTGGAAGTTCTGCAGCAGTCAGATAAGCTACCGCCAAGGATAAAACGCAGAGGTGTACCTGAATGACTGATGAGCCCGAGAGTTGACCCATGGTGACGATGAATGCAGCTGTCAGTGATCGCCGCGCATATTTCCTTGAGAACATATGCCTCAACGCAGTTCCCCAGTTGAGATTACCCTGCTCTCTCTCCAGCTGGATCTGCTCCCTGATCTGAACCAGCTCCCCGTCAACATAAATCTCACCATCTGCTTCCCCATGCAGACTGGCCAGCACACGTCTTGCATCCTCATGTCTGTCCTTGAGAACGAGCCAGCGGGGCGAAAAAGGCACAAAAAAGATCATGATGCAGAGTGCCACCGGGACAGGAAGCTGCATTGCGAGCGGAATACGCCACTGCCCGTCTCCTGATGCGAAAGCACCTGCATAGCCAATCCAGTTTGCCACACCGAAGCCAATGGAGATCATCATGCCCTGGAGGCCGACGAGGAAGCCCCTGCGGCCTGGGGATGATACCTCGGCGAGGTAGATTGGCACAACAGAGAGCATCTGGCCGCAGCCGATGCCGGCGATTAGGCGGCCCGTGATCATCATGCCAACGTTGACTGCCGCGCACTGGAGGATGGCTCCCACGATAGCTGGGCGGTCAGTACGTTTTCACATGGCCTTGGGGAGTATAACTCACTCAAAAGCGACGCCACAAATATGGTGTATTTGCGGCTAAATCTGTCGGCCAGATATCCAGTTGTCAAGCCGCCGATGGCCTGTCCGGCGTTGTACACAGAGACAATGGCGCCTTGATACGATGTGTTGACCATGGACGGGCCGTACATGGCTAGTTTAAAGGTGTCATGGCCAAAGGTGGTTGCAATGATGCCTACAAGAGTAAGTATATCCATTGGCACCAAACATGTCGCGATACATACCCGAGTCCAGGCCGTATATGAAGCCACCTTGGGCAGCAACCAAGGCCACAGCTATTGCGAGAAGACCCATAATGCTAATCTGGAAAGAGATGCGGTTGGATTAAGCTCAGGCAAGACACGGGGACGGTTCCACAGTCTTTATGAGCGCTCGCAATAGCCCCGGGGCTCGACGAGAAGAGGGGGCTCCACCAACCGGGCGGCTTCCTGGGTTTGCAACTTTAGACCGAGGGCACCTACAACGGCAGCAACCCCGCAAACTCGACGCTACAAACAACAAAGTCGCCCCGACATCACACCGAGATAACGAGACAACACGCCGATCTTCAAGCCCGAGCATAGCCCCTTACCCGTTTTGATGCGGGGTAGTCCGGGGAGTAGCGGGAGGCTCCACCGCCGATGCCGATCAGCGGCTGACAACACTTCAGAGGCAGATTTCACGGGAATAGATAGCCGTAGCTGAACTTGAGGAGTCTGTTTTCGTGGGGTATTAACCCGATGCCGACAGATTCACTGCTCCAGAGGCGACCGTACTTAAACAGACGCAACCATGTGCACTACAAGTCCTCCTCCTCAAGCTAAGCCAATATCGTTTTACCTAGTGAAAGCCCGTCATGTCCTCCCCCACCCTCAGCAAGCTCAAATTCGAGCATCATCATACCGGCCTCGGGGTTGACACACCCATTCCCCGACTATCGTGGTCCTTTGAAGCATCCGAGTCAACAATCCCGGCATGGACCCAGACCTCGTATGATGTGGAGGTCTTCTTCGCCTCCGAAGAACCGCAAATCTTCCATGTCCAGAGTGACCAGTCCGTCCTTGTACAATGGCCAGGACGGCCTCTGTCATCACGCGAATCAGCCACAGTTCGTGTCCGCGTGTACGGCAACTCGTCCGACGACCCCAGCAATTGGTCGTCTCCTGCAACCGTAGAGGCTGCTTTGTTGGACTCGACCGACTTCAAAGCACACTTCATAACACCCATCGAACGAATCGGCCCATACGGACCACTCCGGCCGATCGAGTTCCGCAAAGAGTTCAATCTTCCAAGAGACCTAGCCGTTTCAAAAGCCCGACTGTACATCACCGCCCTGGGCGTATTCGAAGCCACCATCAACGGCCACCGTGTAGGAGAAGACTGTCTTGCTCCCGGCTGGACAAGCTACCGCTTCCGACTTGCCTACTGCATCTACGACGTGGCATCTCTGCTCCTTCCGGGTGAGAATGTCCTCTCTGTACAAGTTGCAGAGGGTTGGTACGCAGGAAGGCTCGGTTTCAAGGGCGGCAAGCGATTTCGATACGGTGATGAGCTCGGGCTCTTTGCCCAGCTAGAGCTTGAAGGCAACGGCTCTCCTTGGACTCTTGTCTCTGATGACTCTTGGCTCTGCGCTGCAAGTCCCCTCATCACCAGCGAAATCTACGACGGCGAAGTTTACGACATGAACACCAACCCTTGGGAAAGCCACCAAGTTCTCAAGACGAGAATTCTTCCCAGGCCTTCAGCTAAGCTCGTCTCACCGGATGCACCCCCCGTCCGAGTAACGGAGATCAAATCCTGCCAAACAATCTTCAAGAGCAAAAGTGGCAAAACCATCCTCGACTTTGGACAGAACCTCGTCGGCAAACTGTCTATACCCAGTATTACTATCACAAAAGGCGAATCCGTAACCTTCCATCATGCAGAGGTCATGGAAAATGGTGAACTGGGGACACGACCCCTCCGAGATGCCAAGTGTCGAGATATCATCATTGGCTCTGGCTCAACACTCCTTAACTGGACTCCCAAGTTCACCTTCCACGGCTTCAGATACGTTCAGGTTGATAACTGGCCCGGAGGAGGCCCTTCCCCTTCTGACATCCAAGCTCTGGTTATCCACACGGACATGCACCGCCGGGGCTTTTTCTCGTGCTCTAACCCTGCGGTCAACCGCCTACACAGCAACATCGTCTGGTCCATGCGCGGAAACTTCCTATCTATCCCTACAGACTGCCCTCAACGAGACGAACGTCTCGGATGGACTGGGGACCTCCAGGTATTCTGCCCGACTGCGACCTACCTCTACAACACGCTTGGCATCCTCGGCAACTGGCTACAGGACTTAGCAGAGGAGCAGCTGGAGGATGGAAAGGGAGGGATTCCCCCTCTTGTCTGTCCCCTAGCCATCAGTTCAAATTGGCCACATATCTCCCAGGCTGTGTGGGATGACGTTACTGTTCTGGCACCGGATGTGCTCTACCACTATAGCTCTGACACTGATCTCCTACGGAGGCAGTTTGACAGCATGAGGGTTTGGCTCGACGACGGTGTAGATCGTGCACCTGATGGACTTTGGAACCCAGATAAGTGGCAGCTTGCAGACTGGCTGGATCCTAGCGCGCCGCCTGAAGACCCAGGCAACGGACGTACAGACAGCATCCTCGTTGCGAATGCCTACCTCGTTCACACAACATTGGTATTCGCCAAGCTATGCGCTGTCCTGGAGAAATCTGACCTCGCTGAAAAGTATACAAGCGAGGGTGAGCGCCTAAGGGCCCTCTTCCAGCGCCGATATATCACCCCGGAAGGAAACCTCATGTCAACTTCCCAGACCGGCATTGGCCTGGCCGTCCGGTTTAACCTCTACCCCCAGGACAACGAGCAGCGCAAAACCGCGGCGACAGCACTGGAACGATTGGTCCGCACAGCTCGCTTCCACATCAGCACTGGTTTCGCCGGCACCCCTGTCATCTCCCACGCTTTGACAGAAATTGGTCGCCCCCAATTGGCATATCGGATGCTCCTCGAGACGACCTGTCCAAGCTGGCTGTATCCGGTTGTGTCTATGGACGCAACCACTATCTGGGAACGGTGGGACAGCATGCTCCCCAACGGACAAATCAACCCTGGGCAGATGACGAGCTTCAACCACTATGCTCTAGGCGCAGTCGGTGACTGGCTGCACGGGGTTGTAGGGGGTATATCCCCCCATGAGCCCGGGTGGAGAGTGATTCGCGTGCGTCCTGTGCCTGGAGGGAACATCACCACTGCAAAGGTATCGTTTGAGGGACCGTACGGCTTGGTTGCCTGCGAGTGGAAGGTAGACGGCGGAAGGTTTCATATGTCGTTGAGAGTCCCGCCTAATTGCTCTGCGTTAGTGACGCTGCCTTCAGAACTTCGAAGTGAGTATGGCGGGGACGAGGCGACTCGTGTGGTGAAGTCAGGGTTGCATGATTTCAAGTGTGTATTTAAGGCGGGAGACTGGCCGCCTAAGCCGATGATTGCAGCTAACCAGAGCATGCCTAAGGATACAATCGCTGGATAAACAGCCAAATTTTCATCTGTTAAGTCTCAATTTGTATAATCTCCCTTGAGTGTGAGGCTGGGATCGGTGGTCAAACTCGCCAGTTTAGAAGAGATGATGAGGCATGGCGATCCCGACGGTGATGACCTGGAAAATATTGGAATGAAAAAGATGTCTTCTTTTAATGGCCTCTATAAGTAGATTATTATCAAGTTGGTTTATATTGTGCCTTAACCTGTTCTGTTTGGTGAGGGAGTCTAGGCCAGCGAATCTTGGGGACCTTGATATTGACTGTGGACCTAAGTCCTGATCTACCCTAGATGTGAAGCGATTTATCCTACCCAGCCAGCTTTTCTCACAAGATCCCCTTCCCACACACACGCACCCGACTTCCGGCCATCCTCCCAAAGAACATTTCCGTCTCTTTTTGGTATTCTCTAGGTATGATTTGATCAGCTACAGTATCTCGGAGGCTATCACGGCAGAATGACTTGATTGGTCCGTGGAGGTTGCGGTTAGAATGGCCATATTCTAGTCCGTTTCTAGATGGAGGAACAAAAGCTGGGGCTCTCAATGGTCAGGCTGTCAATCCTTAGCCAATCACAAGCGTCAATTTAGTTCGAGCTGACACGCAGCTCTTGCGGCACGTCGGGGATGTTATCGGCGAGACGTTCTCCCGCCGGATGATTCAAATGCGCCGCACTCATATCAAAGTTTCCGGTCTTTAATTAATATAGACTGCTGATGTTTCATTTCATTCCTTGCTATCTAAACTATACAACGCAGTTGTAAAGACAAAGTCAGCATCTTTCTAGTTACTTCTATAAAACCCCCTCAAAATGGCAACCTTGCTCACGCTTCTCTACCCACTCCCGGCCGCTGGTGGTAAGTCTAATTCTCCCCCAGTCACCGAGAAGCTTGGTGCTTTCGAGACTTTCCATACCTTGCCAACATATACACAAGGAGAGCTTGGCTGAGTAGTCTCTAGCTACCACATTTGACGTCGACTACTACCTCACCAAGCATATACCACTTGCCCGGGACGTATGGTCGAAGTATGGCTTGAAAAAATGGTCGGTCATAAAGCTGAGCCCCGACACCGGCTATGCGCTACAGACCATCATGACTTGGGATAACCCGGAGAGTCTGGGCAAGGCAATGCAGGAGGCGGGCGCCGAGGTCATGGGCGATCTTAAAAACTTTAGCTCCGAGAAGCCAGTGGTTATCCAGGGTGTAATTGCCGCCGGAAATATGAACTGAGGCATCGAGTTGCTACGGAACAGGATGGTCGCATATCAAGCAGAGTCTGCAACGTCAGAGGCGAGCAAGATGTTCAGGCAATTTCCTCTGATGACCCATTAGTCTAGCTTCAATACCACGATTGTTGCTTTGAGTCGAGTCTGTGGGAGGTTGATTCGTCAGGCAGTTCCTTTCTCCCTGCCGCTAGTATAAAAACCAGGTTATCGCGAAGGGATGCCCCATCTACAGTCCTGAACCAGATGAGCTGGAGCGATATACAAAGCTCACCAGAGTTATAACAAGACTTTCATGGTTGGTAAAATGTCGGTTGTGATCGGTTTGCTCTCCTAGAGTACTCATTACATACTGTCTGAGGCTAAGATCATTGACCGTCTCATGATTCATGGCATACCGCTGGTTTACGTCTCAATGACTGCCAGACCAGTCGGATTAGGTGGTCTAAGTTGGTCTGAGCAGGAGTGCTTTCTAACGTCACAAGAGAGCTAAGTCTAACTAGGCAGAGTGTGCGACAAACAGCCTCATCCCAGACCATCTGTGCGCAGTTGGTCAGAAGAGTGCCTACATTATGTCCGACGCTCTGACCTGTTACCTGTTATAAAGCCGATCTGCTAGCGGATCTTGGTTATGTCCGATCTGGCGCCTCGGTAAGGTGTGCTCCAATTTCCCCAGCCTCGCCAACAACCCCATGGGGGGCGAATTAGTCAAACAACCACGTCTGATGGTGTTCCCCGTGGGGGGTTCATACTCACGCGATTTATCGATCTAAGTGCGTAAATAAGTTTGGCTCAAACCCCTTTATCTACTTGCTTTTCTTGCCTCCATCCTCATCCATCACCATCTCAGACTCTTCACCAACACCACTTCTATTGCTATTTCATTACAATGTCGGATGGCAAGAGTTTAAATCAAGCTGGCATCGATGACAGCAATGGCAAAACAACCAGGTCCGACACGCCCGAACACGTTGAAGATGGCTTCTCCAACGCCCAAATCAGCTACGACAACAACGGCATAGCCGGGATCATTCGATCACCCTACGTCTTTGGCGCTGCCCTCCTCGCCTCCTTCGGCGGCTTCTCATTCGGCTATGACCAAGGCGTGATATCTATCACGCTCACAATGCCTCAATTCCAACAAACCTTCCCCGAGATCGCCCCCGGCCACTCTCGCTATGGTTTCAACACTGGCTTCATGACGGGGATGTTGGAATTTGGGGCGTTCATTGGCTGTCTGTTCTTCCCCTTTCTTGCCGATCGATACTCCCGAAAACTGGGCCTTGCTGTGGCTACAGCCTTCTTCTGTGTTGGTGCTATCATCCAGACTGCTGCAAACAACTATGGCACCCTTGTTGCCGGGCGTACTATTGGTGGCGTTGGAGTCGGTACACTCGCTATGGGAGCCCCTTTGTACATCTCTGAGATTTCACCTCCCAACCTGAGAGGCTCTCTCCTTGTACTCGAGGCTATATCAATCGTGATTGGAGCCATCGTTGCCTACTGGATCACATACGGCACCCGTGATATTTCGGGCGACTGGGCCTTCAGATTGCCTTTCCTCCTGCAGATGGCCCCGGCACTCGCTGTTGGCATCGGTATTCAGTTCTTCCCCTTTTCCCCCAGATGGCTGGCCATGCGTCACCGCAACGAGGACGCCTTGGATTCACTCGCCAAGCTTCGTCGTCTCCCTGAGACCGATGCTCGTGTTCAGCAAGAATGGAGGGGCATTGTCCGCGAGGTTGAAGTCCAGGAACTCTTGCTGGAGCGCGAGCATGCTACCTCGACTAATCCTGTTCTGCTCGAACTCCAGCAGTGGGGCGATCTCTTCAAGCCCAAGTACCTTCGACGCACTGTTGTTGCACTTGCGATTCCTTTCTTCCAACAGTTTTCAGGTAATTATATGCAACTTCAGGGTCTGTACTGTCCCTTGACTAACCTGTACACAGGTATCAACGCTTTTGTATACTACGCACCCGTCTTCTTCGCTGCGCTCGGACAGGACTATGAGATGTCTCTCATCCTCAGTGGTATGGTTAATATTTGCCAGTTTGTGGCGGGTATTCCTACTTTCCTGTTCCTTGATAAGGTTGGCCGGCGTAAGCTTGCCATCTTTGGAGGCATCGCCATGGGTGTCCCGCATATCATCATGGCCGGTATTGTCAACAAGTATAACAACAAGTGGGTTGACCACCCGGGCATGGGCTGGTTTGGGGTGGCTCTCATCTGTAAGTGTATCTCGTGTATTGCTTTTGCTTTTACTAATTATCTAGATATCTACGTTCTTGCTTATGCTTCGTCTTACGGACCTCTGGCATGGACTCTGCCTGCAGAGATCTTCCCTAGCTCCAAGCGTGCAAAGGGTGTCGGCGCCGCTACGGCTATGGTTTGGCTTGCGAATTTCATTATCGGCGTTATTGTGCCCGAGATGCAGCTCAAGCTTGGTTGGGGCACTTACCTTTTCTTCGGTTGCTTTTGTTTTGGCGCTTCTGTCTTCTCTTTCTTCCTCGTTCCCGAGACTGCGGGTAAGAGTCTGGAGCAGATTGCTCATGCTTTCGGCGATAGACTCGAGGATGAGGAAGGGGAGTTGGAATCACGGGCTCACTAGACTTATTGGTGTACGGGGGGCCATTTCTGGGCGTGCCTGTTGCCCCTTATATATAAGACAAGGGCCTCAGCTGCTCGAGTGCGAAAAAAGGATGCCAAACCCTTTTGTACAACTCCTGTAACTAGCCTAGATATCTCAACCCTGGATGTATTTCCTGTCAGAAAGTAGTCTCAAGCCGGCCATATGGAAGATGTGACGTGAGTAACCAAGAGACGTTGGGTACGGTTCGAATGGGGAAGGGTCAGTTCTATTATGGATTCTTCAGTTGCGTGGTCATTTACCCAACATCTTTATTCCCTCCTAATGTGCCTGTTGCGTCCACAATATCAACATCAAAACCAACACAGTCGGTCTTCGAGGGAGCTCAGCAGGGCGGTAAGAGCAATCAAGTTCAGTATGCATCTTGTCACCTCACGCAATCTTACAAAGTAAATGACAAAGAGGAGTTGCTTGATCCCGTGATGATAGGTCCAATGAGACAGATGTGGGTGGTCTATGTTCTAGCAATGGACTCCTTGAATTCTACAGCCAGACTACGTGCTTGATACCGCTTTCTAATCCGTCACTCAGGCTGGCTGTAAGGGTCCATACGTCACCTCTCACGCCTTCAATACTGTACATCTCGATCCCACCCCCCTCTTGTCCCGCTACTATAACGTAGTTCCCATCATCACTTAGTCTAAATCCGCGAATTGTATCTAGATTGGTTCGTACGTGTTTAGTTTTTTGGGCTCTTTTACCATCATCTGAGAGCAGAATGATGGCAATCGTATCACCTCGCGGTAGATCTGTGGGGACGTTCTGCAAATGCGGTTCGCGCTCCGCGATATGTTTTTCCCATCTGTTGCTGACATACAACACATTCGGGATCTTGGGATGACCAGCGATTTCGGCCGAGTCCATCATGAATTGATGATCGTGGTGGACAGTCGGGGGGATGATGTTGACTAAAAAGCCGTCGATAGGTTGGACGTCTATGGCCGGACAAGTCGACAAATCAAAAGCGATGACGTTATGTGAAAGCTCGCCAATGACATATATGATTCTTTCTATAGACCAGACCGTTAGTCGATTGTCATTTGTAGCAAGTGAAGAACGAGACAAGGTGTCCACATACCATCAGGGCTGAAGACGGCGTGTCGAGCACCTGTTCCAGGGGGACATTGGAGCCAGCCGCATACTTCCAGCTCTAGGTTGTTCCGATGCAAAATCCACACGCGATCAGCACCTAGATCAGGTGCATACAGCAACCCGCCCTTGTCTTCAAGCACTTGATGTACGTGGCATTGTTGTTGTCGGCCTTTGTTGGGACCGTGCCCAGTCGCTCTGTAGGGAAAGTCCAGCAAGAGCTCCGTTCGAGTGACATCCTGGAGCCTGAGTCCGTCGCTTTCGGTGATGGATACGGGATAGAGAGCAGTAGACCCCCCAAGGTACTACAGACTGTAAGCATTAAAAGCAGGGGAGTGAAGTGTGGCCAATACTTACCGTCCCTATCGCTAAGGCGGACTTGTCTTGCAGCGTAATGACTACTTGATGAGTATCACTGGCCAGATACAATAGACTCACGTTTTACTTACTGTGTGCAGGTGCGCCTAGTGTCGGCTGTTGGCTGGTGATGCGGCAAGTTTCTTGTGCATGGTCGATTTCAAAAGTGAACAAGAGACCAGATTTTTCGCCCTCTGACAACCCAACCACACGATCAATGTTTCCGTGGGAGGATACGGGCTCTGCCCATGAAACATTGTAGGGTGCTGGATAATTGGCGACAATCTTCAACTCGCCCTTCTCAAGATCAACGGCGACTGTAGTAAAGTTGTCCCTGTCACCCGAGAGCAGAAGCATGGGCTTCATGGTGGACAAAGCAGTCCACTTTCAGAGAACAGAGCTGAGTTATATCGGACCGGGTCCAGGAGGAGGGGCGGTGCGTGTGAAGGCTGAGCGCACCGAAGCAGACGATTATCTGAAAGCAATCCGGAGTCAACCATATTCATGTCTCTTTTTGAAACCAAGTTGACTAGCTGAGTGTCATGGACATTACCAAATGTCCTCTACCGGGCCAGCCTCCCAACTAAAACTGACTCGCCGCCCCAAATAATATTCTCGCGCCGAGGCAACGCTGTCAACCAGCACCCACATCGGACATAATTGAGAAATCGGCCGACAAGGCCGGAGATGTCGATCCACAGTTCCGAATCCACTCGTTCGCCCGATTCATGCCCGATGACATATGTCCGACGCTTGGGATTACCCATGTCGTTTTTAACTAAAACGACAACCCCTTGAACAAAACCACCAGGGCCTAGACTTCCACTTATTCGACTTTTCCATATTGGCTCTTCTTTCAGTTTCGTTTCACCACTGCAAAGAAGCAACTCAGTACAATGGCCCCTTCCACTCATTTCACGCTCAACACGGGCGCCAAGATTCCCGCCGTCGGTCTCGGTATGTGCTACTTCAAGCTTACCTCAACGATGATGCACTTCTTTCAGCATCTGACATTGCACGCTCGTTGTTAGGAACATGGCAGTCGAAACCTGGCGAGGTTCGTAAAGCTGTGGCTTACGCCCTCAAGGATGGGTATCGTCACATCGATGCAGCACTGTACGTTCAAATTTACTTCTATGGCCCAATTAATCCAGTTCAATCAAGTAACATTATGCAGCATCTACGGTAATTAATCTGCCACAAGGAGGACTCCATGAGAAATATCTTAATATGACTTCTAGGAAATGAAAATGAAGTCGGCCAGGGCATCAAGGATAGCGGAGTGTCTCGTGAAGAGATCTTCCTTACCAGCAAGCTTTGGAACACGCACCAGCCCAACGTCGCCGAGGGGTTACAAAAAACTCTGGATGCTCTAGGTGTGGGCTACCTTGATCTCTACGTAAGTCTACTTCTTTCTAGCAAACATGACACTGCAAACCAGGCTAACAACTTGCTTACCAGCTTATCCACTGGCCCGTTCGACTGGTTCCTGTAAGCACATGATTTTCCAACTCTCAAGCTATTCAAGCTCTGATTGTAACGGCATCCATAGAACGAGACAAGCGAGCTCCTCCCTGTGAACCCCGATGGCACCCGATCAATCGATCGATCCTGGGACCAAAGCGAGACCTGGCGCCAAATGGAGGAGGTCTACAAGTCAGGCAAGGTCAAGGCTATTGGCGTTGCCAACTGGTCCATTCCTTATCTTGAGGAGCTTAGGAAGACGTGGAAGGTCGTTCCAGCCGTGAACCAGGTTGAGCTACACCCCTTCCTTCCTCAGCACGAACTCCGGGAGTATTGCGAGAAGCTCGGCATCCTTCTTGAGGCTTACTCCCCTCTTGGCTCTACTGGTGAGTCCCCCAATCATGCGGTGCAGCTGGTGATGCTACGTTGTGGACTGGAGCTAAATTATGGAACCCAAATAGGTGCACCTATTATGTCGGACGAGGAAATCCAGAAGATTGCCGACAAAAACGGTGTATCAGCTGCCACGATTCTCATCAGCTATCACGTCAATAAGGGGGTCGTGGTTCTTCCCAAGTCTGTAACGGAAAAGCGCATCTCCTCTAATAAGGAGATCATCTCACTGTCTGAAGAGGACTTGGCTGTACTCGATGGCTTAGCTGGCAAAGGCAAGGCCAAACGTATTAATACTCCTCTCTGGGGATTCGACTTGGGGTTTGCGGACTGGTATGGCCCGGTGAACCGAGGATAGACCAGTTATATTGGCCAGATCTATTTAAGTATATAGATGTTTAAGATCTAAGGAGAGATGGTTGGCACCGACTGCTTCCACTCAGGGAATCAGATACCAGCAACAATATGAGTAAACCGCTGAATCCAATTTCTACTTCAAGTTCGAACCCATAGCGAAACGTCTCTATCAGCTCCGTGGGAAATACAAGAAACGTTCAACAATTATCTCCTGATAAGTCTTTTCTGATTACGCGGGGAACATGTCACAGGCTGAGTGGAAATAATTTCAGGACTGTTCGTCGAGGTTTACTTCTAAATTTAATACAACTGCTAACATACCCTCTTGAAAGTAGTGCCCTAGCTCAACTAAGCTATACTGCAAAGCCCCCTGACTCCTGTTGTCGAGGCTCACTCGCCGCTTCATATGTGCCATTTGGCAGTCGTCTAATAACCTGCAAATCTGATCCATGTACCTCCCAGCCCGCTACATGCCCCTTCTCCATCAATGAAGCCCGCGTGGCGTTATTGTAGGTATACTCAAACAGGATCTGGTCTGTGGTCAGCCAAGACGGATCACAACTGACACATGTCTAAACTTGCCTGATTTGGGACCAGCTGGTCATGAATCCTTGGCTCTTTGACGCCCGCAGCAGCATTCATTCCACGATCCAGAATGTTCCAGATCCCCTGGACCGTTGCGGTAATAATCCGAGATCCTCCTGCACCCCCGATGACCAGTGCGAGGGACTTGTTTGCGGAAAACTCGGCGATAAATGGGCTCATCGATGAAAGGGGCCGTTTTCCAGGTTTTATAAAGTTGGCGGGTGAGGGGATGAAACCAAAGGCATTTGACCTGTTGGGAACAGAAAAGTCGTCCATCTCGTTGTTCATGATCAGGCCGAGTTCTGGAACCATCACCTGCGATCCGAACCATGTATTGATTGTGCTCGTCAATGACACAGCCAACCCAGACACGTCTGCAGTCGATACATGCGAGGTCCCAGGCCTGACGAGATTTAGTCTTGTCCATCTACAAACTCCGGGCAGTGTCACTTACGTCTCCAGGCTTTCCAGTCCCTCTGGGTTATATGCTTCCACGGGCTGGGTCTGGTTGTCAAGGATTTTTGCCCTGACTTCTGCTGCAATTGACTCTGATAGGAGTTGCTTCTGGTACTGTTCCATACCGGAAACGTAGTCAGGGTCCCCCAGCTTGGTGCGCTTCGGATGTAAATTGTCAGCTGGAGGCATTTGTAAGGATTCACTGACAGGCTAACTTACCATTCCATAGCCGAATCGGAACGCCTCATCGAGTCGATGGATCGTCGAGTTGATTGTTTTCGGACTTGCAGTATCTGAGTAACCTTTGAGGGTGTTGAGTATGTTCAAACCAACGATGCCCCCAGAAGGACTTCCCCCTGTGAACAAAGTATAATCTCCGTACTGAATCTGCCTCACAGGTCTTGCAATAACCTTGTAACCCTTCAAGTCCTTCAGCGTCAAGATTCCGCCTGCACTTTTGACTGCCGCAACAATCTGCTTGGCTATAGTGCCAGAGTAGAATGCATCGGCGCCCTCGTCGCTGATGACTTGCAGAAGCTTGGAGTACCTCTTCCGGGACATCACGTCGCCAGCGTGTACTCTTCGCCCATTTACCACAAAGTCCGGACGCCAAGCTGAGCTCAGGAAAAGCTTGTCGTTTTTGATGCCGTCCATGCAAAACTCCTGATCATGGCCAACTGTGAAGCCGTTTTTGGCAACCTTGATAGATGGTTCGATCAGGTCAGCCCAAGAAAGGCTGCCATATTTCTGATGGAGATATTGGAGTCCACGCAGCTCGCCAGGAACACCGCTAGAGCATGGTCAACGTCAAGGAGGATTTGTCGGAGACTGTGGTCCGTAGTCGACCCTTACCTTGCTAAACCTCCCGTCATCGAAGCTTCCGGGTCTGCGTTGAACATGGATTCATTGCTGGCATGAGGTGCAGTTTCTCGAAAATCGACAAACTCATACTTGCCCTTGGGACTTCTCACCACCATGAAACCACCGCCCCCGATTCCAGTCAAGTACATGCCTTGATGATACGTTAGTTTCAACCAGCTCCTGTGAAATGGCTTCTACGCCTTGGGGTTATTGACCAATGACTCCCACGCAAAACTGGGTTGCGATCATCTGCACAGGTTAGGAATCAATGAATCAGCCGTGTCAGAAATTACTACCTACAGCATCGGCAGCATTGCCACCTTTCCGCAAAGTGTCGACACCAATTCGACTACATCTTGCGTCTAATGAAGACACGGCGCCGAGCCTGGCCTCGGGCGGCCTCTGATAGCCGGAAAATGCTGTGACGGACAGCCAGGATACGGTTAGAAATGCAAACAAGGTAGCCGAGCAGACCATGATGATCTCAGTAGTGGAACGGACACGGTGAGGACGAGGTGAGCGGGATGTTGCCTCCATAAAGACGAGTTACGGAGACAAAGCCGAGTCTTACCCGACCTTGATATTGCAATGACCGATGAACGAATGTCAGTGGTGGGCTGATAGAAGGAAGCATCTGATGGAGTCACGTCTGCAAGAGGATAATCTAGCACACATCACACTCTACCACCCAAGGAGCATTGGACACCTCAGGCACACTTCCCTGCGACCCCCTGACATCGGAGATGGTCCTTTCCGTCATGCAGGCTTATCACATTGAGGGGCCAGTTGTGGCGTTACCACCACCTTAACCGGGCGAATGCAGTGAAACCAGGCTGAAAGATTTGGCCTCCGTTTGGCCTCCGTTTGGCCTCTGATGGTGACGTGTCCAGTTGTCGGGCACCCAGTGGCTTGATCATGTATCAGGCGGTCTCACCGATTTCCTTTTTGAGTGAGGCTGAATAAGTACGTGTACTTTCCCGCGGGTGAGACTCTAGCCGAGCCCTTGGCAGAATGAAACATGAGCAACAAGGCTGCGAAAAGTACTTATTCCAAAGCCTCTGGGGTAGGAATTGCCCAGCATGTTTCTCAATGCCCGCGCTCAATCTCGCTCATCCTACCGATCATCAGCATTGCAGCAGGCTTGAGGCGCCTTGTTTCACACCGACCCTATACAAGTTTGCGATGGCCACACAAGCGGATGAGTTCATATCCTTTCTAAATATATTTCCCGACGTCCAATTTGTCAGGTTTCTATGGCTGGACTACACATCGGTCCTACGCGGCAGGATCCTCACGGCCAGCCATGTGAGGCGCATGATGCTGAGGGCAGAGTACCCTGGGTTGTGCAGCCTGAATCTGCTCCTCGTCAACAATGAGGCCCCAGATGCAACTGATGCTGCAGGCTGGCCTGATGGCCAGAGCCTGCTTGTTCCGGACTCGTCATCCCTGCGCCTCTGCCCTGGCACCCGTCAGCATGCCCAGGCCTTCTGCTTCTTCGTCGATGAAATGACCCTCCTGAGGCCTCAGCTACCACACTCGACGACTGGTGACCTCTGCCCGCGGATGGTCCTCAGCCAAGCTGTGCGACACACCTGCAGTCAGCTGGAATGTGATTTCCTGGTAGGCTTCGAAATCGAGTTTACCTGCTCTCGGCAACAAGGCGACTGCCAGTCGGAGGGTGGTCCACATGAGGCGTCCGGGATGAGAACGATAGAGGCTTTCATGATGCCCGTTCTGTGTGAGATTGTGCAGTCCCTCGGTCAAGTCGACATCTCCATTCTGCACTTCCACGCAGAAGCCGTCGACGGCCAGTACGAACTAGCCATCGCACCCATGAGCCCCCTTGAGGGAGTGGACGCGCTCGTGACAACACGGGAGACGGTCTGGAGAATCTGCCGGCAGCACGGAATTGCAGCATCCTTCAGCCCCCGTCTATCAGAGAGAAACGGAGCCCATCTCAACCTGTCTCTCGTTGGCCTGTCACCAGACCATGACACTACCCCGAACTGCTTTCTAGCTGGTATCCTACATCATATGGCATCCCTTTGCGCGCTGGGTCTCCCCCGCCCGGAAAGCTATGACAGGACTCAGCCCGGCTTGTGGTGTGTTGGGCGCTTCGTGGCATGGGGGACACAGAACAGACACGTGCCAATCCGTAAGAAGGGCGCCCAGCTTTGGGAGATTCGCTTCTTGGATGCCCACTCGAATTTCTACATCTTCCTCGCTGCTCTGTTATATTCCGGGGCAAAGGGGGCTGTGGAAAAGCTGGACCTGATGACCAAAGATTGCAAAGGTCAGTTTCACCACCAGTACTCATCTCGTCACCTCCAGGAGAATGATCCCGGTATGCTGAATACGCAGTCTAGGTGATCCAGCCGCCATGAGTAGGCAAGTACGCCAGATTGAGTACGGAATCACAGAGGAGCTACCGGCCAATGTTGAAGAGTCCTGCGAAGCACTTTCTAGAGACGAGGAGCTCGGGGAGTTATTGGGTCAAACGGTCGTATCAGCCCATATTGCCGTCACGCGCACATATCTGCGCTTGGCGCAGATCATCTGCCGAGATGAGACTTGAGTGCAGGAGAGTGGCGTTTCCGTATTGCTCATATGGAGCTGCTGTGGTCATCTCATATTGCTGCCAAGCAGTGTCGACATCTCCGGTGTTTCAGCCAAAAACCAAGACCCTGACTTCAATGCTCTCACGAGGCAGCGCCCCCTCCGGAATGACGTTGTGGCTAAAAGCAGCATGTGGGCAGTACTTTGTTCCAGCACCTGGCATCGAGTCGTAGGTTTTGAAAAGAAGCACGTCGTCAACAGACTGCCTACTCATGTAGTACCATTTGTATCCAGGCCTGAAGACCACGTTGTACATCTCTCCCACGTAGTCGCGAGTGACATGGTCTGTTGCCAGCAGATCGTCGGGTCCAACATCTCTCCCATCACAAACGGCGAGCGGGCAATCCGTCACAGCGTGCTTGATGGGTTTCCACACACTAGAACTGTTAATATGGGTCTGTTCAGGTTGTGCAGGTGCAGGGAGCGTCTGCTACTTACTTGATGATACGAACTCGGCTTTGAAGAAGTGATTCCGCCCGGTCGCCCATGGTCGAAAGCACCCGGTTCCTTGCACTGTCGGCGGTGGAGTCTATCCATAGAGGCATGTGTCAGAGTTTGGAGAGCGTTCAGTAACAGTTCTGGTCTGTACCTATATGAGCCACCGTGGCTGGCATAAGGTAGTTTGACTTGTCGTTCCAGTCAAACGACTTGATTCCGGATGCTTCATGTGTTTTGTTGTTCCGTACCTGTGGTTATTTAGCTAATGGTATAGTTGAACTGGTTTAGATGGGAAACGCACGCGCCAGTCAAAGATTCTCACCTCGACGCTGTCGTCAAGGACGCGGTGCAGAAGCGCTGAAACCTCATCCAGATATTCCCCCTCGATAGCCTGTTTGTCGCTCCAGTCACAAGGTTTGAACATGTGTACATGAAACTGAAATCCTTGCACGTCTAGCAAGAAGTTTTCTTGATTTCCATGGACATCCTCGACAAGCTCGACATCTCCAAGCTCAAAGTCGATGTTTGTTTTCTGCGAACCATTCAAGCTCGCCACTGAGTCGCTGAGGATGCAGTAAGGCTTTTCTCGCTCGTAGAGTGGCCGCCACGTGGCGTACTTTATCTGAGTCGTCTCGTGTTGTGCTTTCATGCTGCTGGGGAACAAAAAAGGTCATGAAGGTCATAAGTTTGCTTCTCTAAAGGAAAGGGAGAAGAAGGATCTTATATGTGACTGAGGCTTGCTTGTTCGAGTGTCCCGCCCATGTTTACAGGTTTTAAAAGGCGAGATTTTAAAGCAAGAGACTCCTACGAATCTGGGTCTCCCAAGGCTGGAGGCAGGGAGGGTAGGCCATGGCGGTGTCCTCACAATAGGTAAAGAGACGAAGATTCCCCTGTAATTGCTCTACGACAGGACAATGAAACACACAAGTGAAACGGATTGGCTGAGCGAATTGGAGTAATCGTGATGATTGCTTAGTTTCGTGCTTGTGACCTGATGGTAGTCTCCGTGCACTTAACGACATGAGAAGTTGTTCTTCCAAAATCCGATCATGATTCAAGAAGCTCCGACTGGCCCAGGCTCCTGAGAGTCAGCCACAACAACGTCCTCTTTCTGGCCCGCCTTACCCTCCCGGGCAATCTCCAGAGCCTTCTTCCAGGGTTGCTGACGGGTGTCATTGCCCTCAGCTGGCTGGGGGGCGTTGGTGGGGTTGGGAGACATGGTGGACGAATTTGTTGCTGATACATTGTTAGTGGCGCTTCGGGTACACAGGGGAGCGAATGTCTGGCCTGTAACTTACGTGCCCTTGGTCAAATTTAGTAAGCTCGTTGCACTGTAGAATCTGGTTTGTTTATGATGAGAATGAAATGAGGCCACAATGATTCCCGTCTCCCAGTCCGCCCCTTTTGTAGCAGTTTCCTGTCTCAGTAAATGGAAATGAGGCTCTGCTAGGCTCGGATAGTCTCGGCTTCTGTGCTTTCCTGCACGTTTATGCCGATCAGTGAGTGATTTTCCGGTTGCATTTCTGAGAATCTTTATCTCCATTCGCGTCGGATTGCCCCTTTAAGGCTTCGTGGTTGCGGGGCTTCAGATGCAGCGGTGGCCAACACTACCTCTCACTGGTACCTGTCATTATCATGAAAGACGATGGCCGCTGGGCCGGTGCCCTCTGATATGCGGGTCGGGCCATTTGGAGCCCGGCGCATGCAGTAGGTCTGACAACACCATTACATCCCTGACATTGTGATTCAAACAATTTTCCATGACCTGATTGTGCTCCTCTGGGTCGGGAGGCTGTCTTGAGGCGGCGGCAGAGTTCCGCGGAAGGCCGAGCCTCCTCAAGAGCTATAATCCAATCATATCCATAACAGGAGGTCATGGGTGGCCTCATTACCGGCTGCAGATGACCAGCATCACATTCAGATAGGTCCATGTGAGATTCATTGCCTACACAGGCCTCCAATGGAATGAATTGCCGACTGTGTTCGCCATATGGGTGTCATCGAGGATATGACCAAGCAAGAGAAGGAGCCCTCGGAGCGCCGCTCGGCATCCTGCACCGAGTTGAAGGCAACAAAGGATCCAGGTAACTGCGTCAGAGTCGAGGGAAACGATGCAGGGGGGTGCTGGCCATGGAGGGTTGAAAGAGGCGCCCGGTCCTTTGATAAGACCTCATTGCTAAACGCCATGACTATGAAGAGGACAGCCCGGCTGTGAATAGTTCAGCCGAGTCTACCATGGGGCGAAAGATCATCCGAAATAGCAATACTGGGGTTGTGTGGGAGAGGCGAGGCCAGCCATCAGATGCCTCGTCTCCTGGTAGCAAATTCCATCGATGCCTGGATCCCATCCGTCCATAAATGAAGCGCACGAACTCGTCCGCAACACGCTCCATTCTAGGCCGGCGAACTAAGCTGACGAGTAGGTTACAGAAGCCAGGGCAAACTTCAAGATGAACTGGCTATCACTCATTCACATCCTAATGTTTGCATCTGGGGTCATGACCCAGGACGCGCAGCCAGAAGGCTCCAAGTTACTCGCCCAAATCTATGAACCATGGTTACGAGACCTCCCGTTCCACCCACATAATTTCAATCCTGCATTTGGTGGTCAGAACTGGACGACATGTTGCGCGCTGGCAATCAACGAGACCGTCGTCATCATCAACGGTACACTCCATATCCGGCCTAATCAGACATTCTTCCGCGGCAACCTTTCCCTGCTCGAGAAGTTCCCACAGTACCCTTGCACTGCGACATTCAATGGCTCCTCAGAGCACCCAAGCCAGGTTTTTTGGACACCCTACACTTGGTGTGCCGAGCGATGCCCCGGCTGGGCCGTCACCAGCGCAGACGACTTTGACAACTGGGTCAAGCCCCTGATCTCATTTATCCTCCCTTCGCTCGTTTTCGCCCTCAACGTGCCTCGCAGAAGAAAGATTGGCCTCCCCAAGAACTTCTTTTCGGTAGAGGCTCTCAGCTTTGGCCGACTCCTCTGGTTTGGCTTGAAGGTGCCGGTAGCGGTGTTGATCATCATCCTCGACTTGCTCCTCTGGCTGTCGCTTATGTTCTCCATTGCGGGCCCCGTCATCATGTCGGGAATGTACGAGGCTGTTCTCGATGCCAACATTCTAGATTATGTTGGTTCAAGGATAAAAAACAATGCGCTATCACTCCAGCAACGGGCCCATGCACTCCTCATAGTCCTGCTGGGCAATCTCGACTCTGACCCTGCCTGGAGCCATTCAGTAAGATTTGTTCAAGACCTGTCTGAGCATAGTCCAAGGCTGAAGCTCGCCATCCTAGCCCGGAGAAGATCCTCGGCCTCGCTAGCCGTCGACAACGACCACCTACGACCTCTGGTCCTTAACCCTCCTCCACGTCCCCCGAACGACGGTAGTGTCGGTAGGCATCCGGTCTTGCCGATGCAGATCGACCTTGGCACACTCTACACGGCCGAAGAGCAGTCGAGAGTCAGGGTAGTCAAGATCAAGCTTGACGCCATGCTGGATTCCCAAGTCAAGTTTGGCAGTGCTGTAGGAGCACCCATTCTCTTTTACATCGGAGCTTTTATCTATTCTGTCTTTGATGTCGAGAGCAATCTCGGGGACTAGTAAGCAGCTGAGCTCGCTTTTGAGACATGATATGCTGATACAACATCCCCAGTCTGACGGCCCACCAACTCGCTTTTGGCATGTTTTGGATGACCATCCCGCATATAGCCATCGTCAGTAGCCTGCTGCTCGCGGGTAACAATCCAAGTATCTGGCAAGGGGCCTGGCAAGAGCTTGAGACTACCTCCGACCAGGAAACCAACACGCAACTTCGCAATAATGACGCTGGTGGTGCGAACATTGAGTGGCTTCAGTCTGTCAAGCAGCTCCTTGTCAGACTACAAGCTCCGCTCCTGCATCCACTCCAGCAATCTTACAACCCGACGCACAGCGGAGCTCTTTATAGGCCAGCATGGGTCTGGAACCGGGGTGTCAACAAGGCCATGTGGGTTGCGCGCCTGGCCCAAGAGTATCAGTTGGCCGGAATGCAAACAGAGGTCTTGCAGGGCCGCTTTGACAGTTACCTTTGGGTTTGTGCTGTTTCGTCATCTGTGCTTATATTTCTCCCTGCATTCTTGGGTGGACTCGTCAGGTCAGTGCATCCAATCCGCCTCCGCAGACCCTGTGCTTATGCCTCTTTGCTAGTTACAACACCCCACGTGTAGGATTGAGCTGCCGCTCTCTCCTTATGTTAACGTATGGCCTCTCCCAAGTGCTTCTGATATGTCTCGTTGTTCTGGATTGGTGTTTTTGGAAAAGGGATAGGACAGGCAACGTCAAATCATCCGTCGACTCCAGGAACGCCACCAGCTGGCAATGGACGCTTAAGCTGTGCTGGTATTTCTGGTTCTTTATTGGGTTCGCATTTGGACTATTTACTTCTATCGGTGGTACTTGTGAGTCTTTGAGTTCCTTCCAGCCCCAGCGTGTAGGGGAGTGCAGGGAAACGAGACTGACCTTGTACTTATACAGTATTTATTTTGATTGGACTATTTAGGAACTGTCTTTGTATCATCCCGGTAAGTTTCAATTTCCTCTCTATCCTGATTTGTAACAACTGATGCCTACGGAACAGGCTATCTACTGGATGAAGCGGACCCATCCTAGAGCAGAGATCTTTTGGAACACCGCGACAGAGGAACAAATATGGTACGCCAAAACCTACTGGTTTCCTGCTGGTGTTGCTGGTGCGGCATTTCTGGTGCTTGTGAGCTACGTTGGCTGGTGGTATCAGCGGAGTCTCCTATCACGATTTCATAAGATGGTATCTGAGATTGATAGCGTGAAAGAGTATGATCTGCAAGAAGGTGGTGAAACTGCTGAGGCATCAGGTATTGTATGGAATTCATAGAGAGTAGGCACTTGACATTAAACTGCTATCTATTCCTATATAGAGCCGTTTATTCCCCTGAGAGGATTAGGCACACACGAGAAGAAAAAAAAGAAACAGTAACAAGATCTCTTTAGCTGGGCCCGACTTTCCGACAGGATCACCCCTGAAAGCTCGAATGTTGTTGTTAACCCAGGAAAGGGTACGCACCAGGCAACTTTGCCAGCGGCACTTCGCAAGACCTTGATATTCCGAGGGGAACAAGCGCTTGGTCAATTATTACGAGGCGGCGGCTCCACTGCGTTCCCCCTGCAGACGGTGAACTCGACACCGATGCTCGATCTGGATCAACCTCAGATTGTCTGGATTAGGACCGTTTGGCCGTCAAAAGTTTGGGTGCACGTCAAAAACTGCTCAGGACTGTCTCGCGTACTTAGCAAAGTCCGAGCCCGTGCAGGAAGCGAATCGGTCAAGAGCATAACTAGGCAGATGCTAATTACATCTTACTACCAGATAAAAGCTTATACTTAATTCATGCCATGGTGTTAGCATTAGGATAAAATGCTACGAAGTGTTGATATTGTGGTCTTTGTTATTATTGAAGCCCGGCCCTTGATGGGATAACCGCATACAACAAATAGATAGCTTGAACGTATAGCCCCTGAGCCCTACTTGAAGTAGTTTGTCTGTTCTGTGTCATATTGTTTCCTAACTAGTAGAGGTATCTAGTCTAGTTCAAGAATCTCAAATGCGCTTAAAATCAAAATAATAAAGAAAAGTATTTTCAATCTGGTTCTGTGAACAAGTTACAATGCATCCTGTTGAAGGATATAGGTACATGTCTCATTCATGTTAAATAAAAGATACCCCGCCGCCTAATAAGGCTTCCATAAGGACCTAACTGCTTAAACCTTACCCTCCTTCTTAAGATCGTCGTACGTCTCACCATTCTCTGTTCTGCCATTATAATAGTCGTCGGGGCTAGATTGATACACCTGTGCCGAGATCAGTTTGCGGAGGGACAACCGGGGACTATCACATACACCAGCTTGCTTATCGTACTTGTACCCATCCACATCCTCACCGCTGCTGCCGCAGAAGTGGACGCGGCCCCCTCTAGAGGAGGAGGTTGAGCTGTCCGAAGCCGTGGTGTTGGCGGCGTCCATGGCGTCGATTGTATCCATCGTATCCATCGTATCGAGGACGTCGCCGACGAGCATGACAGCGTTGCCGACGCCGGCTGTCAATACACCAACTATGGCGTGCCGAACGAGTGATCGACCGACAAGGCCGAAGAAAAGGTCCGTCTTTTCTCCCATCCCTTGCGTAGTGGGCGGTTGCGAACCGGGGTTGGTGGTAACGTGGAGGTCAGAAGCGTATGCCCAACTTGGGTTTTGTATTTCATAAAGCCTGACAAGTGAAATGTCGAAAGTTTGACACCAGGACTTTGAGAGAGCAGTTATACCGGGTATTTATACTATTGAATTCATGTTTTGTTCATAATGCCCAGCAATCAGCCTTGTGACCATGTTCGGACAGTTGTGGCTTGCAGGGCGCCGCCATTATTGAAGGGCTGTGGAACTATCCTTGCCAAACACGCAGAAACACATACAAGGGGCTTCAGAGCGTAAAAGCCTACCCGTTACTTTGCCACGTCATAGCACTCGTCGCGGATGGGATCTCATGTTCTCTAGTCCTAGAGGGCAACTTGCGGCCAAGTCCGCGTCCTGCCAGCCATCTCAAGTCCAAGGCTGTGACACTCTCGCCTCGCTACCCCCACATTGTGGCAACACTATGCCCTCGCTTCCAGCTAGCAGATGCCTAGCCCCCTTGAGGCCGTGGCGGCGTCTGAGAAACGCCCCGCGGGGTGAAATCACGGGTTGATGCAGCTGCCTGGCCTGTGGCGAGATAAATCATGAGAAGTTCATTCAGCCCTGCTCGCTTGGGGCATGAACAGACTTGATTGGTCCGCTAAGTGAACCATTGCCAATGATTCGAATGGTTCGACTGCAGGGATGGTGGTGGATGATCATTTAAGTTTCTATCAGAAATCAAGAGCAGACGAGGACAGAATCAAAGTTTACATGGGATAATGCAGGGGAAGCGTAAGTTCGTACTGGCAAGATGTAAAATCATTCGTGCGTTCTCATCATTATCGCTTTGGCTAGATAATCATATCTACACAGTAAAATAGCACTCTATGCTTTATAAGGAGCTGTAGCAATACCTTCCTTGAGAGCCTTCAACCGCATCGCAAGCAACTTAGAATGAAATCGAGTGTACGGAAGGTAGCCAACCATGATCCACAGATTAGGCACGCCTGTCTCCCTGTACGCAGTCTTGAACTCGCCCTCGTCGTCAATACCCCAGATAGGAGTGACTTGATCAGCAATCTTATCGCCCAGTGTGGAACGGACCGAGTCAATCGTGTTGGTGAAGCCGGTTGCAAAGACGACCAGGTCGAAGTCGTGCTCACGACCGCCACTCAGGATAACCTTGTTTCCGGTAAAACTCTCGATGTATCCAGGCTCAACCTTGATGTTGCCGTTGATGATGTGCTCGCATGCACCAGCATCGAAGTAGAAGCCACCGTTGCGAGTCTGACCCAGCGTTGAGTTACCAGTACCACGCTGGCCACGCCATGTGCGCAAACCACGAGCATGCAAAGCTTCCAGCAGGGGACGGTCGAGGTCCTCAAGAATCTTGGCGTTGCGCCTACCAAACTCTTCTCCTGGCCCGGTAGGGGTGGCAAAGAATAGGCGATCTTGCTCTTCGAGGTCAGGGCGGTTTTGGTCGGAATCAGGGCCATAGTTTCCAATGATACGGGGGACAGAATGAGTCAAAGACATGATATAAGTGGGGGATCGCTGAAGGAGAGTGACGTCGATACCCCGGCGGGCACAGTCATAGGCAGTGTCAAAGCCCGAAGACGAGGTTCCGACGACGCAGACCTTCTTGCCGACAAAGTCGCGAGAGCTGTCGTGAGCAGTTGAATGACGAATAGTACCCTTGAACTCAGATATGCCAGGAACAGCCGGAAGCATGGGAGTTCCGCACAGAGAGGTGGCCAGAACGACCTGTTTGGGGTGCAGTGTGCGAGCCTCCTTGCCCTCCTTGTCGATCACAACAGTCCAGTTACCCTGTTCATCCTGCTCTGCCTTTGCGACTGATGACTTTGTCCAGACGTTGAGTTCCAAAGCAGAGGCGTACCACTGCATGTAAACGCCCTGCTTCTGGGAAGGAGTGTAGGTGGGCCAGTGCTTGGGGTAGGGGAAGTAGGGCAAGTCGTCAGCCCAGTGGGGAAAGTGAAGAGACAGGTACTCGTATCGCTTCTTCCAGACATCGCCAATTTCTTCGCTGTGGTCGATAATGAGGTTCTTCATTCCCAGGGCGTTGAGTCGAGCAGCCAGAGCCAATCCACTGCGCAGGTGTTAGTGTTGTAGAATGGGGTTTTGTGGTAACGAGGCATACTTCTGACCACCTCCAATGATCAAAACTTCAGGCTCAACGGAGTCGACATCCTGAGCCCTCTGATGCTCCCAGCTGATGGCTCCAGTCATGTGTCCGTCAGCGGGAGGAATCTCGGGGAATTGCTTGAGCCTCTCCGCAACGGTGTGCAAAGTGTAGATCTTCCAGCCATCCTTGGTCAGAACGGCGTTGGCAACAGCCGACGCATTGACGACCTCGGTCTCGAAGGAGACGATAAACTGTAACTGTGCGTAATCGGGGTACGGTCGGTCAATCTTGGGAGCTGGCGTGAGGAACTTGAAGTTGGTTGCTTTGGTTGTAGGGAGAAGGTCGGTGGCGGCCTTGAGGATGGCGGGCTTAAAGTTGAAAGTGCGATAATCCCAAGTGAAGGAAAGTTTGTCTCGCCAAACACCTACGAGGCCAAGTTAGCCAGTGATCAATCCAGTTTGTCTTCTCACAACATACCATGGTCCAGGAACAAGTCGGCGAAGCCTTGAGCATCACCCTTGGTTAGGACGTTGGAAAGATCATCGACAATGCCTTGGGCTTCTTTCTGCGCATCGGTGTCGGTGGGAACTTCGATTCCGAGGACATCAACAGTGGGGAGCGCATGATTGTACTTGAAGTCGTACATGTAATCATCAGCGACAGGGGGCTTGCCATTGACCTCAAGCTTGACCCCGGCAACGCCAACCTTGTCCTTGAGGCTGGCGATGTCGGTCTTGGTGTCAATGGCAGACTGGGTGGTGTTGATGTAGGGTGCCATGGCTGCTATGCGAAAGAATGTGATGATTCAAGGAGTTGGACCTGGAGTGCCCATGCCTATAATAAATTCCATTCTTTTCTTGATCTTCAAGTCCATTGGATTGCTCGATGGCCACTTGACCTGCCCAAGTTTTGTCAAATCCGATGGCGTCGAGGTCCATCGGACATAATCAAATTTGGAAAAGCGCCTAGAACTGGAAATGCCGTTGATTTGCTTAGACTCGTGACTCAGCTTTGCTTTAACCCCACCCATCATCTCCGGTCCGTCCTGTCGTTCGTTATCTCAACACGGCCGACACCGAAACGGCCGAAGAAATTGACAATCAGCCCATCACATCGGATACAACATGCGGCGCCTCCGCAGCGATGATGACGATAGGTCCGAGGAGGGATTCAGAGCCCGGAAGCAGCGCAAGCAGCGCCCATGTTTCAGTTGCGCAGGTGAGTCGGGCTATGGCGGTGTCTGAGCCAGGCATGGGAGGTTGGCTAATCTGGGGAACCTAGAATGTCGGAGACTCAAGATGAAGTGTGATCGACAAGGTAGATGACCAGTGCTCAATACTGTAGCAAGCGTTGTGAGGTTGTCCAGAAGCTGGAATTGTGTTACAGTACCGTGCTCCAATTGCCTTCGCCGACACCGCGTTGAATTCTGCATTGCCGCCACGAATAACCCAGAGATCTCCAAGTATGCTCTACACCCCATGTCTTTGGTTACCGTAGATGAAATTGAGCTAAATAACGGTACAGTAATCAAGATTCTGCCGCACTGCCTGGGCACCAGAAGGATTCTCAACATGATCCGGTCCAGGACGGCCAAGATGTCTCATCTAGTCACCTCGCCCAACGATCCGAACATCAAGGTCACATTGATTCACAGGGCCAACAGCAAGGCTACCAAAGGCTTCTAGAGACGAACGCAGCTGATCATGAAGACCCCCCGTCGTTTGATCTAAACTCGAATCAGGAAACCACAAACCCTGCGCATCACATCCCTTCGCACACCAACCTCAGCGATCCCAACCAAGTCAATCCTCTGACTCTTCTTGCCCACGCGCTTGAACCATACACTACTCATGGTCCCTCTCCTCGCACTCCGGCTTCAGCACCCTCTGGTGCGCTGGAGGAATCCTCACATAGCATCAATACTGGAACCAGCGCTTCCAGCAACCCTGCCCGCTATTGTGTCGATGATGACCATCAAAATGGCTCTTACGGCACTTTGATGCTGGGAAAGAGAGGCAGATCAAAATACCTTGGCCCAACGGCAGGGAGTGAATGGTTGAAAGAAGTAGGATTCCCGTCTGTTTGGGTAGTCAAGTAAGCTTACTCGTCCTACCTAGTCAGAAATGCAGGACGTGCCAGACACACCATGCATGACGCGTGCCCCTTCTCCAGCGCTTCCTCAAGACTTGCTTGCCCCTCAGCGCAGTGCCTTGCGTCTTGGCACTGCCGTCGTCGGGTTCCCCTTCAGCGCATCACCGGCACATATCAGTACTAGGGAGTTGTTAGCATGCCTGCCCTCGAGGGACGATGCATGGACGCTGGTAGAGTCGTACTATCGCTATTGTGCTTGGCAGTGAGTGTTGCAGAATCTAATGTCCAGGTAGTGGCTGACAGAACGCAGTCACGATGTCGCCCCCAAACCGTCTTTCGAAAAAACCTTCGATCGAGTCTTTAAGTGTGCAGAGAGCGGTTCCTCTTCTCCGCCCATTAATCCCCAGGAAATTGCGCTTGTCTTCATCATCATGGCCCAAGGAACCATGTTCAACATTGAGATGCCCAGCTGTGACTCGTCTGCTGAAGAATGGTTGCACCTTTCAGAAAGGGCGTTGGTGAAAGGAGAGTTTCTGTCGAATAATACCGTCGCTGGACTACAAACCCTGGTAAGCTTGTGTTGAACCTATAGCTCGCTTCTGATTCACGACTAATGTTGTAGCATCTGATGGCGCATCTACAGCTGTGTGTAGGTTTCTCCTATTACCCTTACGGCGCTGACTTTGAGCAGGCAACTTGATGAAGGCCGACGCGGTGACAGTGCTTGGCCGCTTTGGGGTTTGGTCATGCGTTTGATCCAAGCAGTATGTATTTCTCTTGACTTTCAGGGACGGAGTAAGACTGATAAGAACGGACAGATGGGTATGCATAGGGACGGTGATCGCTGGAATCTACCAAAAGATGTTGTCGAAGAAAGACGCAAAGTATTCTGGGAATGTAATTCTGCCGACATATTCCAGGCGCACTGCTTCTCAAGGCCGTATGTTTGCAATATTCGACATATACTTAATCTTATTCCAGGGCTAAGGCTAAATACAGGTCCGCCATCAATCCTGAGCATTGCGATACCGCTTTTCCCTCCGAGCCGGTCAGACCCAACGGAGGAAAGAGCTACTCGATCCTCCGATTTGAACTGTCTCAACTTTCATCAGAGTGAGTCTTCATCCCGTATCGCTTTTGGGTCCTCATGGAAGCTAACTGGACCCTAGGATCCTCAATATGGCCATGAAGGTGCGGAGGCCAGCATATTCTGAAGTCACCGGTCTAGACCTTAGGCTGTATGTACTGCTTGCTCTATAATAACGCGGGTACCGAAGCTAAAAAACCACAGCTCCGAGTTTGAGCACAGCATCCCCTACTCTCTCCGCTGTCGAGCAGCCCTCTTGGCTACTGCGTCCCGTTATCCTCAGCTTGAAACCGCAATCGGTGCCTCCCCGGAACCATCGCGCATGTCGTTGACCATTTCTTTCCAGGTCAGTACCCTTTTTCCACAGCGCGACCATCTAACAATAAATAGCAAACAAATCTCGCCTTGAATGTCTCCGAGACCATCATCAACCTTCACCGACCCTATTATGCGAGAGTACTCCACGACGCCGACCATGGCGAGTCTGTACACAAACCGTCTTTCTACATTGTAGTCGAACGCTGTGCTGTAAGAACATGTCTCAAGCATCGTCTACCGATAACGAGCTGATGATGAGCAGATAATTATTAGTATTGTTGCCGACATCCATACTCGCTTCCCGGCGGTCACCACCAGGCAGTGGAACTTTTGGGTGAGAAGGTGTATTCTCCATCATATGATAGTAATGCTTACGTTGTTTAAACCAGTATCACGTCTTTGGCTCAGCTTTATGCCTTGGTACGCTGGTGCTACGTGACCCGGGCAACGTCATGGCCAATTTCGCTCTCACGCAAATCGATGCCGCCATTAGCCTCTTCACCTCACTCCTCCAGCATGGTGCTCATCCTCCCCGCTACAAGCGTAATTTGCAGTGGCTTCTGAACTTACGCACTCGTGCTTTATCAAAAATCTCGTCCGTATCCGCTCTGCAGAGGGGCAATCCGCGGCGAGACACCGATGCGGCCAGACAGAGTAATGATACGGACGGCGACGGATATAGAGAGGACGATGACGATATCGAGCTTCTTGGCTGGCGGACTAGACTCATTGAGCGTGCGGGTCAAGGACACCAAAAAACGATCAGGACCATTCGTCTTTCTGAGACCCCATCCGTGTCACCAAATATGAATGTCACGAATGCGCCTCTGAACAGTTTCCACCCTCAGGGACAAATGGGACTCTCCGATATGGCCAACTCGAACCCATCTCTGCCTGCGGTGAATATTGACTCGACAAATGCGCTAGTAAGATCAAACCTGAGAGACTCCAAACGTTCTGTGCTCACATCTTTCACAGCTACATGACTTTTGGGATCCCGTGCTTTTGCAAGATGTCTTTGGCCCTTCTCAAGACCACCAAAGTGTATGTCAAGCCTTTCCGCTCAAGACCCCTGTCATTTATTTTATATTTGTTTAGAAATTGCTACTCACACACTGATCAGTCTTTGTTAAATGCATGGTGGGACAACATGCCCGATCCATCCCAATCACGGGAGTGATCACAGCCCCATGACGATCTCGATATGAAAGGGTGAAAAGGGTATATTCATTTGCCTTAGAGTTCTGCTTTTGATGATAAAGAGACCCAGAATTGATCTGGCCAATGATGAAATATTATTCATTGCCCTATGCTGCCCCATTTACCTTCGGTGTCTCCAAGATGGGTCGGCCTTCGTCATCAAAGTAAACCGGGACACCATTTCGGAACGAGTACTGCAGAGCAGTTGCAATCTTAGCAGCCTCGTAGGCATCGTCCGGTGTGCAAGTGAGAGGCTTGTTGTCGAGGACGGCAGTTGCGAACTCGGCAAGATCGTTCAAAAAGGACTTGTCGTAGAGGACAAATGCATCGGGAGTGGTAGCTGTTCGTACGCCATGGGAATCACGAACCTCGACGCGGTTGATGGTCGAGTTTCCGTTGATGACAGAGTGTGCCTTTGTGCCGCACACGCGAGTGGTGCTTTCAAACCCATTCGTGAGGGTGCGTCCCAGGTGCGAGGTGAGAACTTTGCCGTTGGCGAATTCAACCAAAGCCCATCCGTTATCACAGTCACCATACTCGGCGAGCTTGCCATATACAGCCTGTTGGCCCATCGCAACGACGCGGTTGACCTGTTTCTTGGGGTTTGAGAGTCCTGACTTGACGTCGAGGTAGTATCGGCCGATATCGATCTGTGTAGTCATGCCACCGTCAGTAATGTTGTTCCAACCGAATAGTATGGAGTTGAGGCGGCCTACATCATGAACACCCATGTCGACAAAGATGCCTCCGGATTGAGCAGAGAAGGTGACAAAGAATCCTGAAAGGCGCGGTCAATTTATCTGCAAGACAAATGTGAAGCGGGGCTTGCTGGGCAGCTTACCTGTAGGGTCCTGCTGGTCGAGGCAGTTGGTTTCGACAGCATGAATCTCGCCTAGTGAGCCATTTTCGACCAGCTCTTTGGCCGCACGGTAGGAATCGTCATCTTGATGCAAGTCAGCAACACGACTTGACAGCCTGATCATGGATCTCGGTGCAACTCACATCGTCGGCAGAAAGGAACAAGGAATTTGAGCTCAGGCTTGGACTTTGCCTTTGCAAGGACTTCTTCAGTAGTGATGACATCGACGGAGATAGGCTTCTCGCACATCACATGCTAGGAGGCTGTTATATTTCCAGTCAATTCAACTGTTCGAGTAAGCACTCACCAGACCGAGATCAAGACCCAGAAGAATCAATGGAGCATGGGTAGCGGTTGCTGTAGAGATGAGGACGGCCTGAGCACCGCTGTTCTTCATACAGTCTTCAGGATCGGCATAGTACTTGACAGAGGGAGGTAGGTTCTCAGCCACCCACTTGTCGCTGCCAGGCTTTGTGTCACAGGCCGCAATCAACTCAATGCGAGGTTGTTGGAAGGCGAGGATACGAGCACGAATGGCACCGAGGCGGCCGAGGCCAATCAAGGCAATCTTGAGACGAGGTTGAGAGGCCATCCTGTGCAGACGGAGCGGTGGCAAACGCGAGGGAAAGAGTTGAAGGAGGATGCTTGTGGTATGTTCTAGGCTAATTCACGAACGATGCAAACACCCCGGAAACTCTTTTATTATCTTCGGTCGGTAATCTCTATCAACAAGGCCATCCGGTAGATCGGACAAAATCCGGGGTTCTTCTCCGTTTCGTCCCCCAATCCCGGGGCAATACGAGCGGCATCTCCGCTTGTTCGTGGGCGGAATCCGGGCATATTCGCCTTCTCAAGATCAGCCGGGGCATTTGACTGGATTCCGTGTTTACTCCTCATCTACCCCTCAAACATTGATGTCCGACTCTTCCTTCTCCATCGCGTTTCCTCCGACCCCTGAAGCTTTATTATGTCCGATGTTGGCACCAACATGAATCCACTCACACTAACCCAGTTGAACGCAGAACCGCCACTTCAAACCCACCTCAAGATTGTTATGTCCGATTGACTGAGAAGATTGTGCTGTGGACCTGGACCGTCCAAAAAGGCCCTGTCCCGCGACTACACGAGTGACCAAAAGTGGATATTTAGTTGCAATAGTATGTTGGTTTAAATGGAATATCGGGTATGGTCTAGTGATGCTCTGGCCTGTGATATGCGCATATCGACCTCTCTTCCTGTCCTTTGTCTCTCTTTGAGCCAAAGTAGACTGGAACAGAATTCTACAACTAGCCATGACGGTGCAATCTTTCCCAAGGAAAACACTGTTTGTTGTGACCGGCCCAGCCGGCTCTGGCAAGTCGACAGTCGCAAACTACATCTCTCAACAATCCGTCATTCCGTATCTTGAGGGGGATGATGTATGCCCTTCCTTTTCTATCGACCGGACATCTCTTTCTCAAGAGTTATACTGACGCATCTCGTACAGTTCCATCCTCCGGCTAACATAGCTAAGATGGGCAGTGGCATACCGTTGACTGATGGCGACCGATGGGACTGGCTGGTCACACTACGCAACGCAGCCACTGAACAACTAAAAAGTTCAAACGCCGTCATCGTAACATGCTCTTCGTTGCGACGCAAATATCGTGATGTCTTCAGAGTGGTGCCCTATCATGACCCAGCTGTGCAGCTGTGCTTCATCTACCTCAAAGTTGGCGAGGAACAACTACAAGCAAGAGTCCGGGCGCGCGGAGGTCACTATATGAAGGAGACAATGGTACGCAGCCAGTTGGAGGATCTTGAAGAGCCGACCGACGACGAATTCGATGTAATAACGTTTGACGTGCAACGAGACCCGACGACTGTCTGCAAAGATGTTTTGAATCGGGTTCGGACAATACTATATTAGCACGAAAAAGTAGGGGATGTTCATAATGCAAGTCTCAGTTATATATGGAGGAGCAACTAGATAACCGCAATACTTCCCCCATTTGCACTGATCTTACTTCCAGTGATCCATCTGCCTTCTCTGCTGCATAGAAACCCCACCACATCAGCCACATCGTCGGGTTTGCCCAGGCGTGGTATGACCTGCTTCCCTACCCAAAACTCCTGTAGTTCTTGCCACACTCGTTGTCCATACTGCTGTACTCCTCCCGTCTCTGTCAAGCCCGTGAGCACGCTGTTGGCCGTGGTGCCAGCCATGAAGTCGAAGGCTGCAGTTTTCCCTCCAAAGGCATTGGCATAAGAGCGAGCCATGGCCTCGTTGGCCGCCTTGGTTGAGGCGTAGATGGCGACGGCAGGCTCGCAGTTGACGCTCTCGGCGCTACTGATGAAGATGATTCTGCTCTCCTTCCTGAAGTACCGTCTCTTGACCAACTCATCGACCACCAATGCCGGTGTCCGAATGTTGCAAAGTAGTAATTTGTCCAGTGTCGTTGCCTCGAGCTCGCCAGGGAATGTGCGGTCCGTTACGGCGGCATTGTTGATGAATATGTCCAGGTTGCCGTCAAATTCCCTCTTGACAGCATCCGCCACCTTGATGTGCGCTCCCGGGTCTTCCAAGGAGACGATTTGATGAGCGATCTTTGGGGGCTGGGTGTTCAAGTGCGCATAGACAGACTCGATCTCGCTACGCAATTCCTCGATATGCTTGCTGGCACTCGTGGACGTGGCAAGGATCCCTGCACCGCGTTTGGCGAGATGCAGCGCAATTGCATAGCCGATGCCTCTGCTCGCTCCTGTGACAATAGCCACTTTCCCTGCGAGATCTTGCCGGTGGCCGAGAGACGGTCGGCTCTTATGGTCTGCCATCTTGCGTTTGAGGGTTGTTGGTATGAGACAGGCGCTGAGTCGGTCGAGATGGTGGCCGGTTAAACTGTGTTCAAACGCCAGCATCTAGGCCCAAGAAACAAGGAGCGAAACTGGGCTTTTATAAGCCCATCCCCTTCCGGTTGAGTTTGATCAGTACGGCCACTCGGCCGAGGAAAGATGTTGGCGCCGGTGGTTTTAAGTCCGGTGCAGAAGACTGACTAGTCACGTTGGAGAGGTCAGAGTGGGGGGTTTGCTCGTTTCCCCGAAACCTCTCCTCACTCCAACCCAGCACCGTGTCTCACGGGATGATTAACCAAATACGTCATAGCATCGTCTGGAGACTAAAATTCTTAATCCTATGTTTTTTCTTCTTGTTAATCAAGCTTCTGAAAGAGGCTGTCCGTGACAATAATAAATGAGACCAGTATCGATACATGACAGCATCAAACGTAACCTACACGATTGACCTTCTATGACTACCCGTATAAAGAGCGAAGCATTAAAAAGATAAGTCTTATAGTACTAGATGCCCCCTTTTCTTGTGTTGAGAATAGATCGGGAACTTGCCTCGCCGGCCCAACGTACGTGCCGCCAAGCCAGGCAACCGTCCAAGGACAGACTCCGGACTACAATGCACTTAATGGACTACGCTCATCTGAGTTTTTTCAAGTTTAAATCGAAGTTGGCCTACTTCCAGGTCACGTCGACTCTGCACATTCTGCTTTGTAAGCTCCGAGTTACAGTGTTCAAATTGACGGAGGCATTACTCCATAGCAGTTCCCCTGTTAGTTCAAGCAGTTCTCGCCCAACTGACTGCCCAGCACCTTCTTAGAGCTCAACAGGCACAAAAGACCTAGAAGCCAATTGTTTCGCAGCAGGATACGGTCTACCACCTGCTAAATCGCAGCTATGCCGTTGTTACTGGACCATCTTCGGCCTCAACCGCGTGATAGCTGTATCCCAAGGTCTACCAAAGACTTTCTAGAGATACCCACCTGACAATTCAACAAAACCACGTAAGCCCATTCGTGGGCCCCTTCAGTCTTGGAGCTTTGATGCCAGCGGCCTCGAAGCCGGCGCGTGATTGGTTTTCTCGTATCCCCGCCCGGCGCTGGCTCATGTGCCCGACTTCCCATTGGCCAAGGGCATACGACAATTTCCTAATCGGGCTTCTGACAAGATCGTCGGTTATGCAACTCTGCCTCGTGTCATCTAGGAAACCAGGCAGCAACGGCTCAAAGAAAGGTATAAAGGAAGCTCACAGGCTCCTGTTCCTTCTCTCTTCTTCATCTTCTTCAACCCACAGAGTCTGACATGATGGACTCTCACTCATCACCCAGCATGGAAGACGGCGTCATGGGCCAGGGCCTGTTCATCGGGCTCTTGGAGATGCTCTTCCCGGGCCTAACATACCTTCCTTACCTTGCTGCCTTCAGCTTCCTCGTCAAGTACATCCTCGAGTCCTGGTCCGATTCCATCACTGCCCGCTTCATCTCAACCATCGAGTTCCGCGCCCAAGACGAGACGTATAATTACCTCATGAACTGGGCTTCGCGAAGCAGTCTCTCGCGGGACAACTATCGCCTACATGCATCCACCACCATTACCAACGAGTCCTTCAACTGGTCCGATGAGGGAGAAAAAAAGCGTGATGTTGACGACGACGACGATGAGAGTGACGCTGTAGCGAGACAGGTCAGGGATCTGCGGCCCAAGGTATCTCTCAACAATGCCAAGCCTCTGCACTGGACACCGGCTTTTGGGACGCACTTCTTCCGTTATGAGAACCGCATCTTGGCTTTCACGAGGTCTCTCGAGAGCGGAAACTATACGTCTATGCCGCGACAGCCTGAAAAGCTCTCCATATCGTGCTTTGGACGAGACGCCACGGTGCTCAAGCGACTACTCTACAATGCCCGCATTGATTTCCTGGAGAAGCAAAAGGGTAGAACCGGCATTTTCAGAGCGACCAAGATCAGCGGCGACGATGAGATGTCATGGACGCGATGCATGTCGAAAGTGACAAGGCCGATGTCTACTATCGCACTTGAAGAATCTCTTAAACAGGGGCTAGTCAAGGACCTCCGCCGATACCTCGACCCCCAGACAAAGCATTGGTATGCTAATAGGGGCATCCCTTATCGCCGCGGCTATCTCTTCTCTGGCCCTCCAGGTACCGGCAAGACAAGCCTCACTCTCGCAGCAGCTGGCTTGATGGGCCTGGACATTTACATGGTCAATTTGAACTCCCCCCGTCTGGATGAGGACAACCTCGCGTCTCTCTTTCAAGATCTACCTTACGCGTGTGTCGTGCTACTGGAGGATATTGATGCCACGGGTTTGACTCAGAAACGCGGCGTGGAGGGAACAAACCCGGGTGCCCAAAGGCGGAAGAAGCGGGATCGAGAACGTATCTCACTTTCGGGCTTACTCAACACCATTGATGGCGTCGCGGCTCAAGAGGGACGCATATTGGTCATGACTTCCAACCACACGCAGAACATCGATCCCGCCCTTCTTCGACCAGGGAGAATTGACTTTACTATCAAGTTTGGGCTCGCAACGTCGGAGGCGGCTTCCACTCTCTTCACCCAGATGTACGATGCCCCGTGTTTGGAAGGTGAAGGCCCTCAAGCAGGGGAGGAGGCGATCATCAAGGACCGGGAGGTTGCGAGTACGTCTTTGAGATCGCAGGCACTGGAGTTTGGAAAGAAGATTCCCGATCTGGCCCTTAGCCCTGCTGCTATTCAGGGGTTCCTCTTGACGCACCAGGAAGATCCCGATGGGGCTATTGCCGGTGTCGATGATTGGGTACAACAAACGCTTGCTGAGAAGGAAACTAGCGTTTCTATTTCCGAAGAAGTTTCCCAATCTAGTGAAGGTTCAGACTCTGAAGGGGATGATTTCGACGATGAGAGTTCTCACGCTCAAGCTCGTTAGCAAAAATGGTTGGCTCCTCGGCCACCAAGCTAGGCATGGAGCCATTTTTGTAGTTGTAATCTTAGAGTCCATACAGCACATTCAACGCCCAGTTGTTCTAATCAACAAACCAAGCAAAAAGGGAGGGGTATTACTAAGAAGCTGATGTATGACGTGGTGTTCTTCACTGCTCCAGATGCCACTACCGCCATTGACGGGAACAATGCCGCAACAGACATTTCCGGTGGCAAAGGGGGAATCTCTACTTTTATGAAACTTTTCATTATGGGATTGAAATCCTTGATGCGGGAGATGATGGGGAAGTCAACGTGCTGCCAGTTCGTCAAGTGTCCATCCGATGACACCAAGCGAACAAATAACCTGAGATTGACAGTACCTTGACAACAGCATCCCTAACAGTAAGTTCCTTCACTGGCAATAAACTATGTAACCATAAGCCGAAATGAGATAGACGGCATACAGTAGGGTAGCACAGAGGATGCCGATACGCTCAGCTACGACGAGGGCACTGAAGTTTTGGAGTTTTTCTGAAGGAGCAGGAAGTCGCAGTCGGTTACTTTGAAATATATATGATCTATGCTATATCTATCTTGCGCCTGGTTGTGTTTTCAGGGCTGAAGTCACAGGCCGACATTGCCAAAGAGGTTAGTTGGGATGAGGTGAAGTCTGAAGGAACAGCCAGAGCCAATCATAAAGCTGGTTCTTATATAATTAACAGATCCTTCAAAACCTGCCATTAGTGTCTACCTAAGACGAGTTAAGACCGAAACGGAAGGTCGGTTAAAACGGCTGCCCGTTTACGCAATCTCAGCTTTGTCTCCAGACCTCACATGTTTCATCCAAACGTCAGACCTTCTTTGGTGCCCCTCAAGGGTCTAAAAAGAAAGCCTTCGTAAACTTCCTATTTAGACTCGGGCCATTTCCAGAACATGTTGGCCCCTTCAGTGTCAGCTAGAGGATTTCCTTCGCCCTGTCTAGCGCAGCCATACTGCTCGTTAAACCCACACTTGGTGTAGAATTCGTCCTTCCCCAAGGCGCTAACCACGGAAGCGCAGATCCTCTCGGCCTCGGCTTGTTCGAGTCCCCACTGCACAAGCTTCTGGCCTACTTTCTTCCCCTGCAAGTCTGGGCGTACTGCTAATCCTTCAAGGTACCACGTTTCAGCGCGCTTGCCGCTCCATATATCCTCGAAGTAAGGATATGCCCGCTCTATGATGTCCTCCTCTTTGGGGTCGCTTGCACGGTTAGGCCAGATCCAGGCATGAATCTTCATGGCAACAGAAGACAGTGGCTTGAGCAAGTTTCCTGGGCAAGACCTTAGCTTCGTTTGGATCAACTAAACGCACCATTAGAAACGAGAACTCACGAGGATCCACGGCCCAGCACTCCAGCTTCCGGCCCCCGTCTCCCAATCTCGCCCATTGCCCAATCCCGGCAATAACGTCCTGACCACTATCATCCTTCGTCACGGCGACGAGCCATCGCCAGCGGTAGTCCCAAAAGTTGACGCGTGCCCGCCGTAGCCAGTACAAGTCTACATCGTCAGGATGCTCGTTGCGATGAGGATGTATAAGCTCGCCAAACAGGTTATCCTCCCAAAATGCCTGTGCCATCACGTGGGCAATCTCCGGAAGTTCCGAGTAGCGTGCATCGCGTAAAACAATTTCAGACATGTCTTGCACGAGAACCAGGTGAGGGTTGTTGTAGGATTGATGGTGGAATGGTGCTGCTGGGAAGTGTGTCGTTCTCCTGATGATGACCTTTTATTTTCACATGCATCTTCACATTCATTGCAATGCACGTTTTAGGGGACTTATACCCTCTTCAAGAATTGACCAGTCACTCGGTAAAAGGCCACTCCCCTGACCTGAAATGCTTTAGAAGCGGCAGTGCGCGATTTCAAGGATCACCCATCTTGTAACTGCATCCGACTGGGCCGGGGCTTTTATGCCCTGGTCACCCGGCCGCTGCCGACCCCATAGATCCATCAAGCGAGGTTGCCAACGTCGGAGGTGTGTTCCGCGAGTCTAGCCACGCCCATCAACCAACTTTTACTTTTGTGCCCATGCTAGTGAGCGGAGCCCTCTGACAGTGGCTGTTGGCGCTAGAAGATGCTGCAGCTGATGACACGGCAACTCGTGAAATGGAAATCTATTCTATGAACCCATGCTTTTCCCATCCCTGTAAACCTTGGTCTCATCCAGTGCGTTTCCTGTTGACCAGCAATACTCCACGATTTATTTGTGACCCTCATACGTGACCTGCCACGCAACCTCCTTGTTGATAATCATCTCTTGACTACCAGTCCTAGAGCTTTCCCCTTCTTCTGATATGTTGTCCCGAATATTAGTTCCGTAGTTATGTGCCGCCGTTGTTTGCGTCGAGACTTGGTCCGGCCTCCAGTTGTGCGGTCTGCCACGGGGCTCGCCATCAGAGTGATGGACTCTAACGGAGGTCGAAGTAACCCCGGCTGCCGCCGCAGACGTCGTAGTCTGGGAATGATCGTTTCCAAGTGATTGAAGTGCGTACATGTTGCTTGATCCGTATACGCTGAGATCGAAGGCAAGCGGGAAGCCCATGCCTATGGAAAAAGATTTCAAAAAGTTCTTCAAGTTCGGCACAGTAGCGGAGATCAGCGACCAAGCGATCATGGTTTGCTGGAATAGGAGACTGTTTGTGACGACGAATTGAGGCTCGGTCGCATCCGGGTACTTCCGAAAATATGCCAGATGAATGGCTGAGAGAGCGATAAGCGGTATGCGGAATGAGAAGGCCATGGCAACCTGACACTTGCGGGCAAACGACATGCTGACAGACCAAGACAGTTGCACAACGAGGAGCCAGGTAAAGATCTCGGTCAAGATATCAATCGTCGTGACCACGGCCCAACGTGTAACCTAAAAGTGGTTAGGTGTCTGATATTGAGGTCCCAGGAGTTGCCCGTACCTGGTTGGGGCATTGCTTGACGTTGTCGGGAGTCAACAAAGTATCGGCGCGGCAGTTGACGAGAAATGCCACAGAGGAGCCTACACCCCATGCTGCACTGATTGCCATGAGGCTGATGCAGAATAGCCTATTCTTTCCAGTCTTGGAGCCGATGATGCGAAGGACGAGGGCGAGGACAGAGCATTTGGCGAGGCTCAGGGATAAAAGACAGAGGATAATAGATGCGAGAGTGGACTGGTGGTGTATATGTTAGCTGTTGAGAGTAGAATAAGAGGACGCAGAGAGGCTCACCTTTGAAGATGTCGCCCATTGTTCCGGCGAGGTGATTGAGTTGAACTTGGCAAGACCGTTACTCAAACCAACAAATATGGCAATGGCTTGAGCTAAATGTAAGACCTATTCAGCCACCACTTGGTTAGTTTCTACATCAAATGTGCTCCAGATGGAGTCGACTGCCTTACCGTTGCTAAAGCAATTAAAATGTCATCGAACCCGAACATCTGGTACTTGATGTATGCCCTTGCAGTCGCCACAAGCGCGCTGTAGATCAACGACAAGATCGTCACGATCCACAACTGTCCGGCATGGTCGTTGAACGTGACAGGCGAGAACCGATGCGAGACGTCTTCCGGTATTCCTATTTCTGGATTCATGGCTGGTGGAGAGCTGTAGGTCGGGTTGGAGAGAAACGGCGAGTTGACGGCATTTCACAATCGAGAAAGACGTGGAGCAGACGTTCTCAAGCGACAACGCAAGAGTCTTAATTTGTTTTTTCTCCTCTCATCATTGCGGCGTGGCTCATCCAGGCAGGCCGGTACAAACAACATCGGCTCGACTTTAGTAAAAAAACTCCGACACCCGTTAACGAATGTTCAAAGGTTCGAACTAAGGCTGCAGGACGACGCCACTGGTATCCGGCCCCCTGGCATCAGGTCAGGCAACGGCCTGTTCTCGCCCCGGTTAAATGCAGAATTTGCCTTTTCATACGAGTCCAGGGTTTGAAGGATTTTCTAGTTCATGATGGGAACGGGGGGTGCGTGGGTGCGTTGCACCATCTGCGCCAAACAAAAGCAAGCACATCCATCGTGTTGGCTCTCCTGCCGCGTGGATTCGCCCGAGTCCTTAAGGAACTCTATTAAGACATGAACCGACTGTTCCTTCGCTTAGATATCCCGTACCGGACACCCGAAGTCGTGGGGAATAACCGTGCTAATCACTGAGGGCATGGCGATCCCCCATCTGGTCATAGCTCCGGGCCGTCCAGGGCGACCCAACCACCGGCATCTGAACGATCCCAACAGCTTTGACTTGCTTTTTTACCCTGAAGGATCCCCCTTACCACCTGCATGATGCTACACTCTGGTCCCACAACTGCCTGTGGCACAGCACAAGGACCAGGATGAACACGCCGTGCACCAGGCAATGTGGGAGGACTCGAGCTGATGGGTCAGATTCGCGTCCGGGTGAAGGTGCCGTGATCCCTACCTGATCATTGCAGTTCCTCTCATTGTGGCTGTCTGGTCATGCATGACTACCGTGCGATCCCCCTTCTTGCATGAATTTTCCCGCGTAAAGCCGGTTGCAGCTTCATATTCCCCTCGTTCTCTTCCTTTTCTTTCTTTTCTTCAATTGTTTCTGCTAAACACGGTGCCGTCAAAGTTATTGGCAAACACCGCCAACATGTCAATTGACGACAAAGGATCCCCCGGTGCCGACGATGCCGCCATTGGCCTCAATGACGACCATGTTGACGAGAAGAGAGGCAACGCGGCCGATCGCGCCGATATGTACCGTATGGGCAAGGTCCAAGAAATGAGGGTTCGTACCAGCAGCTCTTTGCGTTGTCTCCTGATGGAATTGAGTTGACGCGACATGGCGCAGAGAAACTTCCGCTTCTTATCCATCTTTGGCTTTTCCATGATTCTAATGGCGTCGTGGGAGTTCTCTCTGAGGTAAGTCATGCTCACCAAGGCGTCACGGGCTGTTCGTCAACTAATAAAGCCTTCTGCTCAAAGTGTTTCTACCATCGGACTTGTCAACGGTGGCACTGCTGGTCTGATCTGGATGTTCTTCGTCTGTTGGGTAGGCTTCCTGCTGGTCAACACGTCCATGGCCGAGATGGCTTCAATGTGAGTCGTGCCCGATTTCCAAGACACCCTTCGAAACACCCATGGCGACATTACTGACGCAAGCCTCCTGTAGGGCCCCAACGACCGGAGGACAATATCATTGGATCTCGGAATTTGCGCCGCCGCAACACCAGAAGTTCATTAGCTACCTCATGGGATGGATGTGTGTGCTCGGCTGGCAGACTTCGTGTGCCTCTTCGTCCTTCATTGCTGGCACCCAGATCCAAGGCCTTGTCGTCCTGAACTACCCGAACTACGTCCCCGAGCCCTGGCACGGCACGCTCCTTACCATTGCCGTTGCTGCTTTCTCGGTCCTCTTCAATACTTTCCTAGCCAGGAAGTTACCAATGATCGAGGCACTGGTTCTCATCATTCACATCTTCGCCTTCTTTGGCATCCTTGTCACTCTCTGGGTTCTTTCTCCCACAGCCGACGCCAAGGCTGTGTTCACTGAGTTCAGTGATGGTGGAGGCTGGGGCAGCCTCGGAGGATCAACCCTCGTTGGCATTCTTGCTGGCATTTTGCCACTGCTAGGTGCAGATGCTGCCGTCCACATGTCCGAAGAGCTGCGCGATGCCAGTCGTACTCTCCCGCGTTCCATGATCATGACGACCGTCTTCAATGGCGCCTTGGGGTGGATCATGGTTATCACGTATTGCTTCTGCATTGGCAACCTCGAGGAAGTCATCATGTCACCAACCGGCTATCCCTTCATGCAGGTCTTCTTCAACTCGACCAAGTCGGCGAGCAGTGCTACAGCCATGTCCTCTTTCATCGTTGCCATGACCGGCTTTTCTAATCTAACCATGGTGGCCACGTCGTCACGCCAGCTCTTCGCATTCGCACGAGACCATGCTGTTCCATTCAGCCCCTGGTTCTCCAAGGTACGAGAAGGATGGGATGTGCCTCTCAATGCCATCTTGACGACTTTCCTCATCTCGAGTCTTCTTTCTCTCATCAACATTGGCTCGGCTGTCGCACTAAACTCTATAACATCCTTGGCAACAACATCACTTCTCTCCAGCTACATCGTCTCAATTGGCTGCATGATCTGGAGGCGATGGACTAACAACCCGCTTCTTCGCGCAAAGTTCACCCTCGGTAAATGGGGTTTGGCTATCAACATCGCCTCTGAAGCTTTCCTCATTGTCATTTTCGTCTTGGCCTTCATGCCTAGCAACCCTAACCCAACGCCCGCAGAGATGAATTGGAATATTCTGATTTATGGCGGTGTTGTACTTTTCTCTCTGGGCTACTACTACTTCCGTGGAACTCACCGTTATGAGGGTCCAGTGGCTTACGTGAGAAAGCTTCAGTAGGTACAGGACTACGTAACAAAATTGTGACTCTTCAAGATGGTCTGAGTTTAATAAAAGTTGTGAGAAGTATATGGTCATTTTCATTGGATAGCTAGTGAAAAGGCGTTGAGGCGCCAGTCCCCTCCGTCACTTACAAGATAGGACATGCTCAGCATAAGGTTGAGCCATGTTAGGCTCGGGCCAATGTCCCCTTTTAATAAAATAGACAAACTCGTTACTGTTCTCACACTCAACCTAGTCATCGCAGGAAGAGGCACAAGGGGGAAGTTGCTCTGGTCTGGTGTTCTAGCACCATAACGAAACCTAACCTTTGCAGAAGACTGATTTTGCAGAAACTGATCATCACTCAAAACCTCACGGTCAGGGAAGGGGGCTTATCAACAGACCATTAACAAGGAACCATGGCCCAGTTTGCCCAGTGTGGTTTTCAGATTGAAAAGCATTCTGCTTTTGTAAGGCAGTTTACAAGACCTTGACCACTAGTCATTGGTCACGAGAGGATGGCCAACTGTCACGTCGGTCAAGAGAAGATGATAGATTTCGCTTTGCAGGAATCCCAAATTAATATTGGAACTTGAGTACACCCCTTTTCGTAGGCTCACGCATCGTGTGATCTTTGTCATCATGAATGGATGAACGAACTTGGAGCCGAGAGCTATACGACCTGGTGATTATATGGCGATTCTCTTTGCCCCTTTGGTGGATGAGTTTTTCACACCATCGGCCTATCGATAATCGTCTCGTGCTTATTAGAGAATACTATACCCATTGCGTGATGCATGGTGAACTGGTGTCCCAGTGTCTAGGGTGGGAAGATGATGTTTGCAGTTCGGATGGAAGCAGTATCACAGCATTGAGATGTGATGTCTCGTTCTGTAGACCCAAGGCTACATAGACCAGTTTTGCATTTTTGTCTATTGACCTACTCGTCTTTCTAGAGATGCAATGCATGCCATCCGCCTGCCGACCTAAGCTACGTCAGGCACCTCCAAATCATACGCCAACGTCTCTGCAGCAATAGCTTCCCGGATCTTGTTGACTCTATTTATCCAGGGTTAGTCCCTAATCAAGGATTTTAAGAGGAGAGCGAGGGACTTACACCTGGTGTGCTGGGTGCGGACCGTAAGCGAGGACATGCTCTTCGGTATCCAACACGGCGATCAATCCCAGATCGAAGCCCTGAGCACGATGCGCAGTGCTTGCTAGTGGAGGACCGAACTCGAAGGACTTCAAACCTGGCACGACACCAAGCATGGCTTTGCCCACAGCGCGCATCTCGTCGATGCTTTGCTGAGGCACATTGGGCTTCAGCGTGAAGAGGACTGCGAGTGTCAATACTGGATGGAGGGGTCATGGGTGGCCGCGAAGAAAGAAACCTACCGACGTGGTAAATGGCCATGTTTTTGAATAACAATTGTGATCTTGGTAGTATCAGATAGGCCTCGTGTGTATCGATAGTTGATAAGTAGGTAAGTAGAGACAAGGTGAGAATGGTTTGCGATTGTTGAGGAAAATGGCGCATCTGTCATTGGTCGAAGGGAAGACGAGTGAGGGGCTATGTTGGGGCAGCGGACTGGCCCGCCCAGCTTCTCGGAATTCTATTGGGGCGATTGATGATTCATTGGGTCATCTCTAGGTTCGAGTATCACGATTGGGGGCCGTACGAGTGACTAGAGCGTACCATAGACTGCTTATTTGCCGACAACATCTGAAATGTGACCAGAGAAGCCCTGCATCCTCTGAGTCCATGTCCCAAATGTCATGACAGGCAAATGCGTTGAGATTACCTTGAGCCAAACAAGTTTCTCCTCCACGGCCTGGATAGCCGTCACTTGAGCTTTAGAGTCTTCCGCAAGATGTGGGCTCATTCCCGCGGATGACCCCTCGCAGTTGCGTTGGACACGCAAGAAGCCTAACCTTGGGAGAAAGGGTGTGGTTATTCCAAGAACGTGATGACAAATGGAACCTTGGAGAGAATGGCTGCTTTGGTGGCCAACTCATCATTCGTCTTGGTTACACAACAGGCATATGTCCGACAGGGACATCTCTGTAACCGCCAGATGGCTAACCAGTCGATTAACGCACAATGAGTGGTAGATGTGTTGAGACTGTACTCATGTTCTCAATTAGAAGTCCAAAGAGGGCCTTTCAGCACCCAGTTGGTAACAATACATTCCGGTAACATAGTTAAACCCTACAGCATCATAGCCCATGCAGCGAGCGCCCCAACAACAGCAAACATACTAATGGCCTGCTGTGGTGCGGTAGCTCTAAATTCACCGGTCCAAGTGCTGTTGATCTTGACGCAGCTCATTCGTCCAAGCGTATTGTTGACTACACTTGGGCTATCGTATTTCTTCATGAAGAGGGTGAGTACAGGGGTAATCCTGTGCAGTTCATTGTATCCGCTTTCAGCAAACGGACCCCCCTATTGCAAAGATAAGAATTAGTGTGTGCACCCCAAGCCAAGGTAGATATTTCTTACATCCCAAGATCTCATTTGATAATAAAGTGGTGCCAGGTTGGCAGATTTTGGTAGGATAGGCCAGCAGTCGCTGGTGGCGTTGTCTTTGCCCTCGATATTGGTGAGGTTGTGAAGGCTCATGGAAAAGACACCTCCGAGGCCCCTGCCCTCGCCAGTGAAGTTCTTGCACGCACTGAGATTGCTGTCCTCAAGGTCCCTCCCTAGATCCCTGCAGATACCGTCGACGTATCTGTAGGTGAGGGCAGAGGCCGCGAAGTCTTGGATGGCATCGATACATTCTGAATCGATGATATCAGAGCAGGTACCGTTGCTGTTCTCTGGGAACCTTATCCCTTCAAGGTCATCGAAGAAGAGAGCACAGCCATGGACTTCTTCCAGTGACACGTCCTGGGGGGTTCCGAGATAGTAGACGCTAGTGTACATCTCGTCGTCCCTAGGGTGGGAAATATTGACTCCTTTGACGATGGAGAAACCCTCTAGGGAATTTGGAACATCCGGAATGCGGGTCAGCCCGATGTCGAGGAATGTGTCGTTCTCAACCCGGCAGTTAGGCTGATCGTTGACCACAGGACATTGGACCGCGTCACAGCCGACAATGGGGTCGTCCAATTCCTGAGCGAGCGCCAGAGAGGCTAGTAGGAAGGTGAGCAGTGGAGCAGCGAGACCCTTTGGTGAGGGCATGTTGGTAGAGCCCTATGTTTTAGTCATGAGATGAGCGATAGAGTACAGACAATGAGTGGCGCTGAAAGGTAAATAACGCCTCAGCCAGAGAATGGCGAAAGATCAGCCCCTTTTCAACGCGTTAAGTGGGAAATTGGATGGTTAGCTGACAGGGGTCTGTCACGTCTGTGTGACACCTTTGGGTTGGTCTGCCAAGACAGGCCAACATTTTGGGAACAACAGTGAGCTCCCTCCTGGTCTTTGGTCACAAACAAACGTCAGTAAATAAAACGAGGAGAGTAGCTCAATGTGCATACTGAAGAGAATAGATCTAGCCCTTTAAATTTTATCCATTTTCCATCTTGAGCGTTATTATGACGCGCCGCTTGCACAACCAGAGGATTCATCTGGGAGTTAGCCAAGGATACCAATCCGAAGCAAGCTTAGCGCCCTGCATGGATCTCACAATTTTTCCTTCCCCCTTGCCAGAATTGCGACTCCGAGAATCGGCCCATAAGTTTCGTTCTAACATCACCTTAAACCATGTGTCTCTGCAACACAGTCCGCCAACTGGCAAAGGAATATGAGGAGACAAAAGCCGAAAGCTTGGCTTCTGAACTTAATCATCATTTGTCAGCCATTCGATCGATCCTATCAAGGTCTAAATTGCTTGCTCGCACCGTTCACTATCACATCACACCCACAAATCAACGTACAGCCAAGATTCTGTCTATACAATCGTCTCACTCGAATCGCGTCAATGACGTCTATGAAAGATTCAGATTCGACTTGGAAGGCTTCTGGACGCCCTCTGACGTCTTGGCCCACGTCGAGCTACATCGTCGGCTGGCTTGCATGGTCATATTCCTCAGATCCGAGTTGAACGCTGCAGTCTTGGTGCCACCGCGCATCGCTCGCTACTTCGAGGGTCAGAAAGATTCAGAACTCCGCCAGGCTGGCAGAAAGTATATCAAGATGGCCCGTCGACTTGATAATATCGGATCAGTCTTGTGGTTGCCTCTAGATGTCCCGTTTTCCACGTGAGTCAATAAACATCTACAGAGGTCCGAAGTCTAGTTAATAAACAAACTTAGATATGAGAGATACGTTAATATCAACGACGAAGAGATATTTTCTCACCTCAAGTCCATTTGCTCAGGGGCTCCAAACCGTGATGAATTTGTGCGGAATCTAATTCTCGGCCAACTCAAGGGTATGCTCGCCACTCCCCTTGACTCGTTCTCTGGCTCAAATCCAAATGGCAGATCCCTCTTTGCCATTATCATACCACAACCTCTTTGTCAACTACGCGGACTTACTCGCGGACGCCGACATACTGCTCCTTCTTCTAGAAGCCCTTGGTGGCCACAACGTCCCCGACACTCTTTTGCGGAGCGTGAGTTTTCCTCAGAGGCGGTGGGATGCAGCTGGCGAGATACAAACTACCGACGCCACTCAATTTGGCCTGCCCATCGAGTTGGTAGATATTTTGTCAGACAATACCCGGCTTGCTCGGTCCCTCACTTCCGTGTATATCAAGAAGCACACACTCGATGATGGGACTGTAACATGGTCTATTGACCCCCTGTCTAACCCCCGGCTCTTTTCGAATCTTCTACCCGAGGTAGCTGAAGCTTTAAAGAGTGCTGCCCTTAAACTCATGTGCTTTGCTTGTCCACCTTGCTACGAAGGCAATACAGCCTGGTAAGAGACCCTTATTACCTATCTACAACAACAAAGACCCTCAACTACTGACACCTCCCTCGTAGGTCCCCACAAACAAAGAGTCTAGTATGGGATTTGATGCATAAATTGACACAAGAAAACAACAAGATCGCCATCTCACTTAAAGACCAACTGGTCGACGCACTGCTCTACTTCTCCGAGCGAGACTCCTTCTCGACCCGTTGCCTGGCTACACGGCAGGCCAAGGCGTTCTTACGACCATCCATGCCGTACTACTTACATGCTTCGGTGACATTATTCCAAAGTATCTTATCCCGCCTTGACGGAGATTTCATAGAGTCAGATGCTCAAATACGTCATTTCCTCTGTCAAACCCGCCGCCCTACGACACGCAGAGACCACGCATTAAAAGGCAGGCTCCATGTTGTCCTGATCGAGAACAAGATCCAACGCCACGACAGCGATACGGCATTACGTATCTACGAATGGAAGACCGAGCACCCGCCTTCAAACCTTGAGCTTGAAGTCACACGTCGCCTCCAGGGCGTGGCAGCTAGTTTCTTCCAGTCCATGGGTGATTTCGACAACGCGAGAGAATCATTGGAGCAGTATCTACATCTCGGGACTGTCCAGCCCATCAGAACGACAACACGACGCCTCATCGTCGCCAGACTAGCAGATATCTATTGTGAGATCGGATGGTACGACAAAGCAAATGAAATTCTCGAGGCAGAGTTGGAGAATATGCGAGAACCCGATAGGAAAAGCCGGCCTTGCCGAAGACTGTTGTTGGCATCTGTGGAAGCCAACATTGGACAAGGCAGACCAGACATTGCTGAGTCGACTATCCAAGACCTAGCTGCCATGGAACCAACGGCGTTAGAAGACATGAACGACCAATTACTCCGTATGCGAAGACTGATGGCCACGTCGCGAGTGGCTCACCAAAAGGGCCATTTCCAAGACGCTCTTCATCTATGGTGCTCTACGCTCCGAGAAATGGAACATTTCACGGCCTTTTATGCCAAATACGGTTTCATCGCGGTGGTTGTCCATCTATCTATCGCCCATGCCCAGATCGAGTTGGGCGATATGGAAGAGGGCAAAAGGTCATGGGACACCGCGGCAGACATGCTCAAGAGCCAACGGTGTGAATACGGGATTCCCATGGTGGCTACAAGTTGGCTGAAGAACGTTGCTGGAGCAATTCACCAATCAAAGGGATGGCCGTTAAGGGTGATGCTACCTGGCAAGAAGCCTGATCTCACTTGGGTGTAGGGTAATGAGAGACGATGAGGCTCCCCTGTTATGGGTACCAATAAGCTAGGAACTACGTAGTATCTCATTGCGATAAGCCTGCGGTGACCATATAATCTAGGGGTTTAATGCAATTTTGACAAGGTGAAAACGGCTCCGAACTGTAAGTGTTGTTTTATGCACTCACTAAAGAGGCAGACAAAGTGCTTAAGAGAGCTATAACTTGAACTCCCATATCTAAGCCTGTCCAATTCTTATACGGCATTTGGAATCTTCAAACTTGATATCCTATGACTCTTACCCCTGAAGTTTCGATCCCCCGGAGTGTAAAAAACATGGCATGATTCTCTTCACGTCGGTGGCTGTGGGTTACGCGGCAATGAAGTCTAGAATTGCTCCCCATTCCACCTGACCCCCGATGCCCCATCTGATAAAGTACTGTGACTGGCGAGATGAACTAGAGAAGAGTGGACCCGAAGAATTAGTTTCTCACTGTGAGAAAAAAGATGTGTCTCAGATCCCTGTTAGCTGGGTTTTCGGCTAGCTGGGTTCGATCGATGGCTGGGCACGAATTCACGCCGGTGCTTTTCTCCCCACGCACGTGGACTTGCAAGTCAGGTATTACGAGACACCGAACAACGAGCTTTAATCGGGCCATATTGCTGGCAAGCCTCGGCGATATCGGAGTACAGGGTAAGGGTTTCGGAATTATAGAACTGACACCGAGATAGATAGATAGAGATAGAACTTGGACGAGAAGCCAGGCTAAAAGGACTGCATAGGTTGGATTTACACTTGGCTAAAATAACAACCCATTCATGAGGCGTCCGAATCCTTCACCACCAACAGAAGCCCAAAGTTTAGCGAAGCAAGGAGAGCCATTCCCCAGAACGGAATTCCAACGAGATTGTTTGACAACCCCCATCCCAAGACAGTGCCCCCGACAGTTGGGCCCAGAATACGGGCAGCACTTGATATGCTTGAAGCAAAGCCATGGATTGTGCCCAGTAAAGATGGGCTGGGGGATGACCCATCGACCAGCATCATTGTTGCCGGTGTCACAAAGACTCGAGATACCACGTGCAACGATAGTACAGCCGTCATGCAAGCCCAGATTGTGACATAGTGGTCCGGTAGTAGGGTTAGGTAGGGTACTATGCAATATACCACAATGCTGAGTGGCAGGAAGATCCGGTATGACCGCAAGAGGCCAAGTCGGACACTCAGCTTCGGAAAGAGGAACAGCTGCAGGGGAATACCGATGGTTCCAATCGTGCTCGTTGCCATGGCTACTTTCTTGGTAGATAATCCAAGACCGCCAGCAAAATGAAAGGGTAAGTGAACTTTGGACCGTTCTCCTCTGGGGGTTGGTAGGAGAACAACCAAGGCCGAGTTGAATGTAGCGACGTGAAGAGCTTGAAGAAAATGTTGCAATAGAGTCCAGCACACGTTCTTGGTTAAAATTGACGAGAATTGTGTTGGCTCTGCGCGGATTGACTCTGAATTCTCATGGACCTGTTGAGGGTCATCATCTCTGGCAATAGTGTGGTAGGAGGGCTTAGTTTTGCGCCTCTTGAGCATGCTTCTAAGGAAAGCCTTTCCAAGGAGTCGTCGCTGGCCAGGCTTATCACGCCGAAGTAGGGGATGAGTTTCCTGCAGAGCAAAAATAACACCAAGCGCCGATGTAATCAAGAGGAGGGCGCAAACAACGTTGGGGAGCGCGAAGGGGAATCTGCTCATCCACTGAACGCCGTCACGGCCGCCAAAGAAGGAGCCCGGCCCAAACAAGCTGGGCAGCGAGTCGATAGGGTTGGCCAAGAGGCCGCTCATGAGCGGTCCTACAATGTTGCCTACATTGAAGCACATTGGTAGAAGAAGGAATGCACGGGAACGGTATCTGCCAAGTTGAAAGAGTGAGCATGGAGGAAAAGCTCATGGGGACGCGACTTACCTCTTATCGAGAACGACCTCGGATACCATTGTCCTGAGAACGGCAACGTTGCCATTGAGGGCACCAGCGAGCATCCTAAACATCATGGCAGATCGATATGTGGTTGAGAACCCCATGCCAAGCGCTGAAACCGCTGAGCCCAAGAGGCCAATGACGAGAACGCCCTTCCTACCGAGCACTGGGCTATCGGCTGCCCATCCCCACCAGAGCGATGTTGCGCATTGGGAAGCGGCAAAGGCTGCAGTCAGATGTCCAGCCTGCTTCGCGATCGACGATGCATCTAGGGACTTGTCGAACCATTGCAGCTGGTAGAAGAGATATGCTGTGAGAGACCGCTCACTGATTGGCTCAGCGAGGCGGACAAGCATTATGACAGCCAGCTGACCTTTGCTAGGCATGGATGTCCAGGAAACAGATGATGGCATTTCTGCCTCGTCGGGGGACTGTGTCGTCGTTGTTCCATGCTTGGAATCTGATCGCCGTTGCTCGTTGGGAATGAGTGGTGTCTGTTCATCAGGCGTGGGCCTTGGGTGTTGATTGTCAAGCATTTTGATCCAGCAACAATAGGCTCTGGTGTTGTTAGGAAGAGAAGCGACGATGAAGGTGCAAGATGAATCAACCATCAAACTCTCAACAGCTAAACTTTTCGCAAAGCTCTAGCAGACAGGGTCGCCCTTGGACCCCCATCGGGCCGGCAACCACTAGCGACATCGGAGATGCAGGGGAGGCAGGCTTCTCACAGTGAGAGAATCGCCCCTAGTCAGAGTCCTTGTCTTTTTAAACTTATCAGATCTCTCTGGTGGGCTCCAGGTGGAGGCTCGGGTTCATGGTGTGCCTCGTAAGGGACTAGTGTCGGTTATATTGCCCCGTTGGTTCAACCAATGTCTTATCAATCTCATCTGATTAGCCTTATCCACACTCTGACCGAGTGGATCAGGACTTGTTAGTTGAGAATTCTTCGTTTGGTTCAAAAGCAGTGCTTTTCCTCGACATGATCGACATCCTGCCTCTGAACAACACCGCTACCTGTACTGCGCACATTCTCACCATCTCAGTTCTCTTCTTTATTCATCCCTACTCCTGTTTCTGTCTTGCCCTCACGCCCCGCCTCGATGGCTCAACATCCATCTCCTACCTCCTCTAGCTCAAATATAGAGCCTGAGCATGGTCTGGCGCAACCCTACGGAGACAAGGCTGCAGGAGCAGTAGTTGAGGCATCTGAGGGGTCAGATGCCTCGAGCTCCGACGGGCGTCAACCGGTGCCCTTGTCTTGGAAGATTGCATCCGTTGCCCTCGTTACGGCGATCGGCTTCGGGTCTCAATGGAGCTCGGGCATCACTGCCGCCATGAAAAGCACCATCAAGAAAGAAATGGGTATCACTAATACTCAGTTCTCACTCTTGGAGGCAAGCGAGGACTTCATGGTCACGGCCCTCATGCTTGTGAGTGGCATTGTCACTGACAGGATTGGAGGCGCTGGTAAGAAGTCTATTGGCATTACAGTAACATTCTCTAATACTTTATTTTAGGCGCCATGCTTTACGGTAACTTGATCTACTCTGTAGGTTCGATTTTGGTTGCAGGCGCAGCTCAAAGTCGTTCCTACAAGTTCATGATAGCTGGCCGAGTTGTTCGAGCTTTGGGAGATATCGCCACTCAAATCGCCCAGTACAAGGTATTCTCGTCCTGGTTTGCCCCTGGAAACGGCTTTGGGTCTACCCTGGGTTTCGAACTGGGCGTCGGAAAGATGGGTGCGTTTGCCGGCAAGTCGTCCGCCAATATCATCGCCAAGAAGACTGGGAACTTTGCCTGGGTATTCTGGGTCGCTGTCTTCATGAACATCTTTACCAATGTCATGACTGTCGTCTTCTATTGGTTCACAAAGGTGGCAAACCGCAAGTTCCATGGCATCAACGATCCAGCAACGGGCGAGAAGCTGAGTGAAAAGAGCAAGAAGTTTGAGATCAGAAAGGTGCTCGAGTTGCCGTGGTCCTTTTGGGCCGTCATGGCCTTTTCTCTCTTCGAAACAAGCACTGCAATCGTTTTCCTCCAGAATGCTACTGAACTCGCTGAACAGCGGTTTGGAACTGACTCTATCGCGGCTGGCTGGTATAGCTCGGTCTTGCAGTATGCTGGTAAGAAACGAAAATGCTCACACCTGATCACATGCTGATCTCTCTTGACAGGCTTTTTCGTGGTCCCTCTACTGGGCATCTTTATTGATCTTTATGGACACCGCATTTCAATCTGTGAGTACCATCCCGACATCTTTACAAGAGTCATGTCATGCTAACTCAATGTGCTAGTGGTCTTCTGTGGCCTCGGAGTTTTCACCTCTATGCTCCTGGTCAACTTCTCTGGTGCTGTCAAAGGAACCGCGGCATCCTTTGGCGTCTTTGCCTTTGCGTATTGCTTCGGACCTACCACCATCATTGATAGTACTCGTACATCCATGTGGGATAGCACCGTATTTGGCTCGGCCTACTCTATCAAAATCACACTGAACAATGCGTAAGAGAAACCGCCGTCATGGCATGCGAAGCTGCTAATTCGTACCCTAGAATGAACATCATTGTGCGAGTAATCACTGGAAGGATCCAGGATGCTGACAACAATTCGTACGATAGAGTCACCATCGTTTATGTCATTCTTGCCGGGTGCTCAGTCGCTGTTTCCTTCATCCTGGGTATCATAGCCTGGCGATCTGTGGACCTTGGACACCTGCAGTGGACGCGGAAAATGCGCATTGCCCGAGGACATGTTCTCAACTCCCGAAAGCAGAGGTTCTATGAGGAGAACGGAGGCAGAAACAAGAAGATCTCTCTATTTTGTTTTGCTTCTCTCATTCTCTTAATTCTGGGAAGTTGGTGCGGTTACTTCTGGGGCATTGCCACCGGAAACAATGGCTAAAGGGAGATGCGAATGATGTTCTAGAAGCACTCTGTTCTGCTTGGGTCTGGAAAGTATGGCTACACGTGCCCTGTTGCATAGTTTCTTCAAACGAGGAAGCGGAACCAAACATTTGCTTCCAGAGGCAATTTGCTCATGTATTGTTGCGCAGTTTACTTGATCCTCCTGCCAGTCTATTCGGCCGTTTGTGATGCTACTTAGACTTGCATCCTGGGTAATAATTTGGAACCCGCAAGATTTACGTCGAGGCCGTTAATACTGGCCTGAAACTCACGTTGAAACCTCGGAGCTCAGTTCAGTCGAGACTTTAATAAAATATTCTCGGGCTATGATAGTTGAGTCCTAAAAGAGTAGTTGATTGATGTTTGTGATGATGGTGCAAGAAGAGCGTTGTGTATAGTGCTAAAAGCTAGTAGAAATGGCTGCGCCTGCCCTCCACAGTCCCTAACGACCCCCATATTCGTCTTCTACAAGGCTGTCTTCATCGCCGGAGCAGTCTTCCCAGCCCTGAGAATCACTCAGAGGGTCATCAGACTCATGATCTTGGCCCTCGACAGAAATACCACTATCAGCCTCCCCCTCGTGGCTATACTCTCTACCGCTACCAATAACATCCTGGAATGATGCTGGCTCCCTAGTGTTTCCAGGGGAAGATTCTCGACCCGAGAGTCTTTCAGTGCCCACCTGCTGAGAAGACATCTCAACCTGAAAAGTGCTGATAGCATCTTCGAATGAGTCAATGGACATTCCTTTGAGAGCTTTGATCATCGTCTTGAATTGGGCTTGGGTGATACTGGAACGTTTCTTCATGTCCTTGATGATTTCGATGACTGCTGGTTTCGTGATGGCATCCAGTTCCTTGATACGTCTCGCTAATTCCTGACGGAGTTCTCGAGAGTCCCTTGCGTCACCTATCTTACGGCTACGAGACACCTTGGAACCTGTACGGGTATTAACCTCCCCTCGTGGTGTCGGTACCTGGCCCGGTGCGGTCGAATGAGTAGTTGACGGTATTGGTGGAGGTGGAACTGCGGATGTTCTGGAGCTGCGATGGCTGGAATCATCAGGCGGGTTCCAGTGGGCGGTTCCTGTATTATTGTCCACAAAATACATTTTTCCTGAGGGACCTGATGTGATCTCCCATCCAGCTGGTAGTGGTGGTGTCTTAGGTCGTGGCGGCGGTGGCGGGGGCATATTATCCATGGGCCACATGACCATCGAGATGAGCATGTCTGGCTTCACGACCTTATCCCAGACTTGTGGCAGGATGATCTCCCCACCTGGGCCTATCAAGTCGTAATGGCCTTTCATCACGTGTGGCCCAAGTACGTCCACCTGGATAAAGGCCTGTTTGATGAGATCCTCCATACCCTG